>CAEGAE010004016.1:0-10954 GCA_903067095.1 Girardinus metallicus
TAGATATATATCTATATATATAGATATATAGATATATATCTATATATATAGATATATATATATTCCTAAATCTTCCCCTTCTCCCTTAACATACCCAATCATACCCAGTCCATCCTAAAAAACAAAAGTCACTTTCCCCATCCAGCACATCCTATTGGTTATACAAAATTGATCGAATATAATATGTAACCTGAGTGTAAATTTTAACTAATTTTTCTTTATCATCACTCTGTATTCCCTTTACCTCCCAAATATCGCGATAGTACTAATATGAGCGGTTCTCGCGAGACTACTGAACAGCCAATCGTTGTTCAGTATTAGGGTCACGGAGAGGGGAAGTTTGATAGATTAGGAAACGTTGGGAGGTCCAGAGGTGCATGAGCTTGCTACTATGAGCCGAGAATGGGTGAGTGTTTATGTTTGTAACTTAGCAGTTAGCTCTTTGATGTCACTGAGTGTTTGTTGTGTAGCTGCTAGATTACTGACTGGGATGTAAGTCCAGAAGCCCATAGTAGCTTTGAACAATCAATTGGAGTGCATTAAGGTGCCTTAATCCAGATACGACTCTGGATTAAATCACCTTAACGTATGTACATCCAGCACATTCTATTGGTTATATAAAATTGATCGGATATAGTATGTAACCCGAGAGTAAATTTTAACTCATGTTCCGGGTTCTCCACTCTTTATCCCCTTTACATCCCAAATCTCGCGATAGTACTAATATGAGCGGTTCTCGCGAGACTACTATTTATGTTTGTGACTTAGCAGTTAGCTCATTGATTTCACTGAGTGTTTGTTGTGTAGCTCCTAGATTACTGACTGCGATGTAAATCCAGAAGCCCATAGTAGCTTTTAACAATCAGTTGGAGTGCATTAAGGGGCCTTAAATATTTAAGGACTTGTTTATATTAGATTTTTTTTTTTTTTTTACATTTCATGTCAACTAATTTATATGGTGCATATTTATTGGATTTTATATTGAACTTTATATTTATTGAAGATGCATATGGACAGAAAATGATTGTTTTGAAATTATTTATAGTGCAAAGAGTGCCATTTATTGATTTTGTGTACACATTAGAATGATTCAGTTATATAATTATTGAGAAAATGGTCCTGTTTTATTATTCAGGCCAGGTTTTGATGGCAAGCTGAAGGTCCAGGCCTAGAGCCCGAGAAAGATTGCACTGTTGGTGCGTGAAGACTTCTGATTCTCCTGCCAGGCTGGTAGGAGGCTCCTGGTAGCCAATGAACATTTTTTTATTCCCACTCTGATCTGACTTTTGTCAGCCCAGGACCTGCACTGCACCAAGCACTTCATAAATAACTTGCTTGGTATCTCTAACCAACCCCAGTTTGGGGTGGATGAACTGAAGGGTGTGGGTTTATTAATTATGGAACTATGGGATTGATTGATTAATTTTGTTTCTTTCTTTGTTTGTTGTTTTGTTTTTCTCTTTTGTGCATTTTATATGGCCACTTGGATGATTTCACTGATGTAAATATGCATATAATTTTCCTCACTCTAAATACAAGGCAAAGTTCTAGTCTCTGTCTACTCCTTCATGAGTCGTATCTATCTTCTGAGAAAAGTAGCCCATTGACCTTATTGGTCACAATCCAGCTACATTGATTTAAAATATAGTATATTGTTACCTTTACAGATATGCTTCAAATAACATTTTTGTTGTTGTTTCAAATTACTGCTAAACAGGTGTTTAGTTAAAAAAAAAAAAAAAAGAAGGAAAGAATGCTTTTAGTGGACTTGGAAAGCAAACATTAACATTTGGAAAGAAAGTATTAAAACTGAATCTTTGGCAAGTTGAGACTCCATGGCATGCCAGTGGCTCAACTTACCTCAGAGCTACCATTTTAACTTTATTTGTGCCCTCAGCTAAAATTCAACACTTTTATCTTTGTTTCATGGCCTCGTGTTCTAACTCGTCGCACCACTGATATATAAAACAAACTTTTAAATATTTATTGTGGTCTACACACAATTCTTATGAAACTTACAGTAGACTAAACTCACTGTTAAGACTAAAACACTTATTTTGTTTTGTTTTATTTGTTTGTTTGTTTTTTTTTTGTTGTTGTTTTTTTTAAGAAATAAAATTCTAACAACTTCACCAATGTGGTTTTTACATTCACAGACTTCAAAATGATGCCTCCCACCTAACTGTTTGGACACATGATTAATGATTTTTGATTTTTAGCTGACTGCAATAAACACATGAAATAAGTTTTGGTGTCTCAAAAAGTCACTTTTAATGACTACTGTATTTCTGACCTTTTAATGACAAGCATCTTTAGTACTTGGTATAACCTTCACTACTATGACCTGTTGCAAACTTATGGCAGGACAGCACCTTCTAGCTTAAATTCTGATTAACATTAGGCTCCTTCTCAGCTATGAATGCGTTCTGTTCACCATATTTCTTTGATTTATGCAGACCAAAAGGACCAAACATTAATTTATTGTTTAGTCACTCCACAGATCTAAGTCTCAAATCCTTTTTGGTTTGTTTATATAGTTGTGAGTCAACTGGAGGAGAGTTTACTTTTGCTTTTGACTCGTAGTGTTTTAAATCTTGGGAGTTGTGTCAAGCAGCTCCTCAGCATTTAGTAAGTTTTTTTTTTTACATCTCACTGTCTGGCCTCACTAAGTCGTGCTGCAGGTCTTTTGCAATAATTCGAAGCTTTTTGACCTGTTGCCTCCCCAGTTGTTGATTACTTTGTCTCCCTGCCATTGCCAGGTAGTGTAGACACTGCTATTTTAAGCTCTTAAACTTCTTTCTGTATCAAGAAACATTTTTGCTCTTTGATATTTTTTATGTAATTTTTTTATTGAACATGTCATTTACCTTATTTCTAACACAAAAAGACACTATTAACTGTGCAGGAGTACAAGGAGAGGTGGATAAGAGTAGGCAAACGTATTCAAGAGAGAGCTTTCACAATCTGTTGGACTTGGGTTTAGTTTATTTTTTATTATGTTGTTCCATCTTACGTTGGAATTTATTTGTGTTTTTTTGACTACTAGTGTCACTTTTACCTCATTTCCTCTATTTCCTGCTCTTGTATACCTGTTGTCCATCAGCTCATTTACTCACCTGTGTAGCATCCAGTAATCAAATCCTCACTTTAAACACTATAAGATTCAGTCACTTGAATACAGATCCTCCTTTTGACCTCAATCTGATTTAGCTCGTCTGTTCTGTTATTAAATCATATTTTTCATCATTGTCCCAGGTTCCTCATGTCAGCACTTGGGTTCAAGTGGCCATATAAAAGCAAAGAAAAATTTAAAAATTCAGAAAAACTACTCCTAAAAATAAATTTTGTCCAAGAAGTTAGTCAAGTAAATCTGATACCCACTTCTGAGTTTGAGATGTTATATTGGTGGACGTTGATATATTTTAGGTGCAACTGCAACACTATTCGTTAACTTTATTTCTTTTTTTTTTTGAATGCACAAGAGGTCAAGAAAGTTGATAAATCTTGCAACGTGCCAGCTTGTTTGCAACAGTGAAATGAGCTGAAGTACGATTTTTAGCGCTGTGAAAAATCCCATACATTCTTTGCACTTGAAAGCATCAAACGTCAATACAAACACACACACACTGAATATGTACAACAAAGCATTGGAAGACTATTGTTTCTGTTAAAGCCCTATTTTTAGGGCTTCACGGGGAGTTGAAGTTGACCTCATATCCTGAAAAGTCAGACTTCTAGCCTTGTAACACTTGTATTGTAAATCTGTCTCGAACTTCAGTGGCTTCCAAAAATTAATACCTTGTACTAGTTAATGGTTCAGACACTATAGAATATATAATTTAATTTTCACCTGCCCCAGATTTACAGATGTGGAAATGTTTAGTCACGTTCCGTCCAGAGTTGTGCTGTCCCAGTTCATTTGAAATAAAATGTTTTTATCTTTTTGTGCTCATTGTTTTCTCTCAGTACTGTAACTTCTAATATTTCTTTAACTTCAGCTGAAACCGAACCAGAAAAAAAAGAGAAATTATGTGCAAAAGGAACATAAATCAATGCCCCCATTAATGTTTATAGCGCAAAAAAAAAAAACAACAGTGAATATGTACTGTGCGAACCAGGCCTTTACATCATCATTTCTAATAAATTCTACATGGACATGAGCACTGTTTTTGTTTTATCTCTATTTTGGAAAAGTTTTTTTTTTCTTTTTGAAATGTAAGTGTGTGTCTCCAAAAGCCTTTGTGGACAGGAGTTCCAAATATAACAGAAATAACTTTCCTTTGCCAAATATCCTTGTTAGTGTCAAGGAGACAATAACACCGCAACGTAGTCCCAGAGCTGTCCTGGTGAGTAGGTGCAAAGTGGTGTGAGTAGCACTTTATTACAATGCAGTAGTCATTTGCTGGTAAGACCAATGCTTTTCACATTATTTAGGCTAAAGAAATGAAGAACGAGACTAGTAGCACTTCATCTGTGGTGGCTGAAGAGACAGAGCAGTTCTTGGAAAGTGAATGATTTTATTTAAAAAAAAAAAAAAGGGTCAACAAAAGTAGAATCCAGAGAGGGATGACTGGAAATAAGAGGCTTAAGTAAATTTCTGACAAGATGATGGTAAACAGGCTGAGAAAGAGGAGATGAATGCTTAACACAATCTAAAGGAAATGTGCATAGAAGATACAAGCATAAACTAAGTTAAACACAAGGAATAAACTAAAGGAAACTCTATGCAGAATAATAAATAAATAAATACATACTTAGAATGTTCTTTGGATGAAACCCCCAAAAAACCCCAAGCAACCAATGATTATGACAAATTAGTTTTTCTTGCTATATCATGGAACGCTTAAAAACTCAAGTATTGCCAATGCATTGGAGCATAAACACATTTGTGAAGATCAAAAAGACAAACACTAGATGTTGATGTACACTTTAAATAAAATATGTGTTCCATGTGTGTTACATTAAATTAGTTTTGTGCAAAATTTGTCTTCTGTCTGCCTTTGAAAATTGGTCTTCTCATTATTTCATGAAGCTTCATTATAAATTCAACTAATGCTAAGTGGAGATTGCTGTAGCCCCTCTAGTGATTAGTCTGATCTCTGACTCACTTAATTCAAAAGGTCACATTTGTATGACACTGGGATACTTAAGTGTGTACCGCTTGGTTTTACTGGGATATGCAGCAACCACCATTAGCAGGATGCAAATGCCACTTTGGTTGCATTAGGAATGGAAGTGGTTTTAGGGAAACCTGCAGCAATAGTTTACCAGGGGTTTCCTGGATTCTGCAAACCCTTTTTACAGTGCGGTGCATCCTTTCCTTTTAAAACTTTGAGCTGTGGTTCCTGATTGGTTGTTCAGTCCTCACATGTGTAGGTCATCTCTACGGTTTGGGTGAGGCAACAAACATGCATTAAAAGCTTTGCCTCCCAACCTACAAGCATAAAACCTTATGTTATTTTTTTGTTTTGTTTTTGTTTTTTATTTGTTCAAATTACAAAAGTTGTGAGTTTATGTATGTGGTGAGGATTTACTTGACATACTTTACTCCTCATTTTGTGTGTGACCCATAAAGAACACATGTATATCATAGAACCCAAAGTATGATCCAGAAGGCACCAAGTGTTTCCTATTTTGCCATGTGTGCTAGTGCAATGTGTATTTGTAACATGAGTCTAAAGGACTTCAAGGACATTTTATGCAACATCAGGTTTCCTCACATCTTTGACATTTATGTTGCTTATGATAATTGATTATATTTACATCACTGTCTTGTATTTATTTATTTATTTATTTTTTTTTTTTTTTGCATTTTCAACTGAATTTCTGGGAAAGGCAATTTATTGCTCCAGGAGTGCCCCAAAATGATCAAATAATCCTATAAATTTAGTTTTTCTTCGAGTTTTGCTTTCAATTTCAAGCTTCCAGCATACCGAGGTGAGTAAAGCATATGGATAGCATTGTGCTATATTTAGTGATATTATTAAAAGGGTCATTGCTGCAACATCTGAGTAGCAGTGGTATTAATTTTTACCATTGCTGCACATAGAATATTTACTGTAGCCTAAATTGCATTGTTATGAACAGTGCTATTGAGTTAAATTGATTAAAACCAGTATGTTTGTACATTTCAACATCAAGATAATGAAGATGACTGATATAGAGGCATCTCTGTACGTAGGTTGCTTCACATTGTTGCTTATTTATCTGTTGCTGTTGCTATTTGCTACATTGTTTAAGAGGCATTAGCATTCCTACCATGCATCCTTTTTAACATCTCAGCCGAGTAACCAGCCAGATTACCGCAGAACCTTGAAAACCAAATAAACACATGCTCACTTGACTAAAATTGTATTAGTTCTGGTAGAGCACACGTTATGTTTTTTTTTTTTTTTTCTTGCTCATCTAAGTGCTAATGACAACAGAAACCCGTCTCCATCTCTCATTAATTGGAGACACGGCTAACAGTCGTCTGTGCTCTGACTGTTCCTGCTGCTCTTATTCTGATGCAAGGCAAAGCTTTACCTTCACACCCACGACCTTTAATCTGATAAGGACCATCCACTGGTTCTGACGTAGATAATGCAGCGCTATTGCTGCCCTGGCTTCACTTCATGAACACCCATGGGGGGATTTGCATTACAGCCTGCTTACATCTTTGCGTCTCTTAAAAGGCAAGAGACGGCTTACTGCAAAGCCATGAATGTCAAATGGAAAACTATATGGATCTGTTGCTGTGAAAGGTGTTATCTTTAATTTGTTTCCGGGTGAATTTAATGCATAATGTTGTGTGCAATCTTTAGTCAATGGAAGTATCATAGCATGAAACCCACACTGTAAAGGTTCACAACTAATAATTCTGTTGATCATATGGCATAGACCTCTGCCGCAATATTGAAAGTGAAATATGCCGCTCTACACATTTACTGCTAGCCCTGGTGAACACCTGTAAACAGTCTAAAAATAAATTCATCTTTGCATTCTTGCACACTGGCGGTAAGATAAATGTGGGGTCTCATCCAGTTTGTCACAGTTTCAGTTATTTTAATTATTGTTTATTTGAGTAGTCTTTCTTCCTGCCATTTCCTAAAGATCAACATATATTTGCATAATATGATTACCAGGTGTTCCCACCTTTGCCTGGCTGAAAAATGGCATAGATACATCGCTGTGTAATTCACACTCAATTTATACCTCAGGATGTCCTTGTTTGGTAGTAGAAACTTTGTAAGACACTGATCAAATTAAAAATGTATTCATTTTAAAAGGTTTCTGTCACATTTATTTTACAGGAATTATTAAAGGTGCGAGATAGTTGTGGCAGTAGAAAGCAATTATTTCTTAAGGCTATTTATCCTTTCTGGTTAATGAAAAAATGCTAATTTATTGTGAGGCTTTTTATGCGTTTGCCACTCCTCATTTCTCCAATCTTTTCAAAAATGTTATACATTTTTTGATAACTGAGCTTTGCATAATTTTCTAGAGCCAAACAATTTGCAAAGAAATTCATACTTACAACTTATAACAACTTTTTTTTTTTTTAGTTGATTACTTTGACACAAGTGTTAAGTCTTGATTGTAATAATTTTCTAGGTAAATAAATTTTCTTTTAATTGTGAAGTAGTGATGAGAGAAAAGGTGGTTGCTTAAGATAAATTTTGTCTCCAAAGTTTAACCTTTGAAGTAGAGAAGATATAAAGCACTTTAACTGTGGTTTAGTTCAAAATTCAAAGACCAGTGTATTTTGCTAAGTAAGATGCAAAATAATCAGGCTTACTACTCTAAGCAAAGCAAGCAAAGAACAATGTTTCACCTAGATTTCACACTTACAAACACAACAGCAAACTCCCTATTGTAGTAATTTATGTGTAAAAGACTGAATGATTTAAATACATTGTTGCTTATGCTTTTGCTAGCACTAACTTTTATATACCAGGTAGCCATTTTGGATTTTAAGATAGGATTTGATGAGAAACCTCCAATTTTTCCTATCAAGTTTCTGACCTCTAGGGACATTTCACTTAATTCTTCCAACTCTTGGAAGTCCTTACCTTTAAATAAAATTCAAAATACATTCTTAAACCAATCATGTAACGCATATAAATAGAGAAGGTTTTAGCTCTGCAACTACTTCTTCTTTTTAGGCGTTTGGAGGTTAAGACTTATCAAAACAAACTGAATAGTTTTGTTTTCAAAAAGTATGTAGAGGTAGTCTATACTAAGTTCAAGTCAGAATTGTTCTTCAAAAACTGACATGTTTAATTTTAGTACATTAGTCAAAGCATTTTGTATCTTTAGAGCTGCTTGTTTTTTTTTTTTGTTGTTTTTTTTTGTTGTTTTTTTTGTTTGTTACAAAGTTATGCTCAGGTCTTCCTCTGAATAGTCTTGACCTCCGACAATGTATACAAAAGAGAAACATGGTGAAGAAAATGTGAAGAAACTCATTAAGTCTAAACATATCTTTGTTCTCATATTTCCTTCTGGATGTTTTCCGTTATTGTCTTCAAAGAACGACTCCTCCAGCTTTTTCAAAAGCGATTACCGCTATTGTGACGGTAAAAGTTTTATTTTCCGAGCAGCAGGGTGCATCCATTTACTGCAGAGCACTTCTAGCCTTGAATAACCGCTGAACGATAATTATGCCAGTTCTCCTCATTTTCTTCATGTGTGATCTGTAACTGATTGCCAACACAGTTTATAATGGCCGTTCAGTAGCTGCTGTGCCTTTTAAACAGATCATGCTGGGTCTGTATTTTCTGAAAAATAAAATTCACTTTTTAGCCATAAAGCAAATAAATATTTCAGATGGGGTACTGTGTGTCTTTTTTTGTGTGTGTGTGTACCTGTAAGGTTTTTTATAGAGTCCAAAGAAAGTTTCCAATACTTATGCATGAAACCAAAAAGCTTTAGCCAAAAACCCTGAAGAGTGCATTTATTAACTGAGAGAGGACATCACTCTTATTCTGGCTGCACTTTCATTTATGTGCTGTTTTATGAACACACCATGACGAGCAGTAAAACGCACTCCCTCCACCAATCTGTGTACTTGCCAGAAAATTGTTAGTGGTTAATTGACTCATTTGTAAGAGGTGGTAAATGTTCAGATTTTTCTGATTGTTTGGATTTTCAGCTCAAATCCAGTGACCACCCAGCATGGGTCTTGGCCTAATAGCAGAAGAACATAATGGAGATTCAAAGCACAGCTAAAGAAGAGGAGTAACTGACAAATCAGCATTTTTGTGCGATAATGTCTGGACTGATACATCTGAGGACAAAAAACCCAATTCTGAAAAAAGTCTGTCAATATATGCAAGATGTCCCTAATTATATGAGCAATAATCAAAGGTTTACTCAACTTCAGTTTTTCTCTCTCTCTCCCTGCAGTCTTTTTGTTTAACCATGTCTGAATCTCAGGAAAAGCCATAAATGGAGCTGCAGCTTCCATTAGCTGTATGCACTCTGTTTTTCTTTTTTTTAAACTTGTCCTAGGCTAATGCTATTATGTCTTGACAACTTGTAGAAAGAACACAGTTCATTATTACTTTGTCTAAAATGCCACTCTAATAAAAAAAAAAGTTCCTAACATAATGGCTTTCATCTTTTTTAATCAGGCAAAACTTTGTTTCAATCTGAAAGTTTCAGACACATTTGTGCGGATTCCTGATAATGTTGTCAAAACAAAATGACTGGTCACTTTTATCTTGCATGAGCCACGTATTTTGGGCACATTTCCATATCTGATGAACTAGCAATAAATTATCTTCTTGTGTGACTGTGGAATCAGGAACTTTCATCGTGCCACAACCTTTCAGAGTGAGAGGAATCATTTCAGTGTGTCTGACAGAGCAATGGCACAGAGTTGCTGGAATGATTAGCTGAAGCTGCAGTCACTATCTGCTTCCCTTCACACCCTTTATATTCTGCAGTCGGTTGTGATCACCTTTCAAGTGCTCACGTTTGTAAATGTACTTGAGATCTGAAGTTTCTTTATTCTCTGCAGTACTTTGTCGAAGCCCCCCGACATGTCAAGGCCATAATTAGAATGATAATGCGGGAAGAAAACATGAGTAAGTTGACAAAATAGTGAAGCAACAGTGCGTCTGTCTGGTTTAGAGTGGTGTTACCTGACAAAAAATCTTTCTTTGAAAATCAGAATCAGAAAAGCATGACCCTCCAGTCAGTTTTTGATCTGACTGACTATTTTTCAATTCTTGACAGCTTTTTAGCAGCACCGTCAGTTTTGGAAAGGTGGGATTGGAGCCCCTGTAAATTTCTAAAAACAAAGTTGTGGTTCTTTATTGACTCAACAGCATATTTTATCACAAAGGGTAAAACAGCAGAAAGCTTATTTCAGGTTATTTATTTCACATGTAGACTTGATCATTGTTTTTTTTGTGGTCTTTTTTTTATTTTAGAAAACAGATTAAGGTAGCTGACTTTTATGCTTTTCAAGTTTTAAGAACCAGTTTAGTTCAAAGTCCAGAGAGACAAGAAAGTTTCCCAATCTGTAATTGTAGAACTAAACTAGCTCTTACAACTTTAAAATATGTAATGGACATACATTTTACATAGTAAGAAACATACAGTCAAAGAAATAAGACAATCCATTAAATATTCAATTCTTTCAACAAGAAAGGTCACACGCTGATGCCTAGTCTTTATTTTTATTATCTTGAAAAGAAATAAATTTACTTACTGGTAAATATATATATATATATATATATATATATAATATATATATATATATATATATATATAAACTTTTGCATTAGTCACTGCACACTAAAGCATAACCTCCACCTTTAATTTCAAAAGTATGTTTTCATTTTAAGAGTTTTTTTTTTTTTTTTTTTTTTTTTTAAAATTTTTTTCTTTTTTGTTTTTTTTTGTTTTAAATGTGAAACACACCCTTCCCCCTTTTTGTTAACCCTCCTTCTCATTTTTTAAATAAGAG
>CAEGAE010004018.1:0-17315 GCA_903067095.1 Girardinus metallicus
TGGTGCAGCGCCCCCACAGGCCAGGAGGGGAACAGCTTGGTTTGACTCAGAACCACAGCAGCTGGAGGTGGAGCAGATGTTCTGGTTCCAGTAGAACCGGGTCGACAGAGCCGTTCGCCCGGACTCACTGAACATTATTCAGTGAGGATTCTGGAATGTTCTAATGTGTATTTTGGTCATTTCAGTGATTACAGTTTTTGAACTATTTTAACGTTTTTTGACCATTAAAAACTGTGGAATATCTCCAACATTCTGCCAAACCTGACAGTTTATTACTTCTTCCTGTTTCATTTGAGCGTTTCAAACTCCATTTGAGTTTTAAACCAGTCACAAGAATTAAGCTAATTCCAAATGATTCGTCTTTTTGATGTATCACAGCTTTTATCATATCATGATTTGAGTTTTCTTAATGTTTTTTGTCTGTTTTCAGTATACGGATGCTTTCTCAAACTTCTGGGATTTTCTACTAACAAAATGCTGCTGTGTGAACAAATTTCCCTCTACAGAAATCCTTCATGTATCAAACCGTGGCCACAGCTGTCTGCTTTCAGGAGATGCATGTTGGCTGCGGCAGGTTTTGTGCTCTTCGTTAAACGCCCCCAGAGCTCAGGAATGTTCCCCCTCCTCCATCGGGCCCCATGTTAGATATCTCCAGTTGTTTTGGAATCGCTCTTCCTGAACATCAGTATGTGGAGACGTTTTAGTTTGAAGGGTCCTGAGTGACCTGGATTCAGGTCACTGGTTTTAACTGGTTTTATCTCGTGGGATTTTCTTGTTTTTCCAGCTTATTTGTTATGATGCTAATTAGTTGCATCAGGAATGAAACACTTTATTTTAATGATGAGGATTTTGCTGAATCTAGACTTTGAATTTGAGTCATAACAGATGTTTCTGAACAGCCTCTGAGAAACTGGAAAGGTTTTGGCTGCACAGTGGCCTCAGCGCCGAGCCGCTGACATGACATCTGCTATCAATTAATGTTCAGGACAGATGTTTTCAACATCAGCAGCAGAGAATTGAACTGTTCCTTTATTATGCTGTGCTAGAGTCTTTTAGCCCTGGTTTTATTATAAACAATATTATGAAACTTATAAAAATAAATATTTATTCATCATTAGTTACATATTATTTCTTGTAACCTAAAGTAATAATTTGATTCACAGCCACATGATCAACAATGGAAGAACAGAATATATGATTATATACAAATACTATAACATGCTTACTAACAAATACAAACCCTGGAAGGAGTGAAGGGATCAAAATGAATGAATGAATGAATGAATGAATGAATGAATGAATGAATGAATGAATGAATGAGTGAATGAATGAATGAAGGCCAGGGAGGATGAATTGGGGAAAGACAGAAATCACAGCAGTAAGGACAGAAGGAAACGAGGGGTAAAAAAGGAAGGAGGGAAAAAGAAAGGAAATGTGGAGGAGAGAGAAGTAAAATCGTAGCAGAAAATAGGAAGGAGAGGGGAGGAAAGAGTCAGGATCTGGTTCTGCTGGACTTTTCCTCTCCACTGTCACCACATGCATGCTGAGCCGGAGGGACTGCGGACTCTCGCTGCCGTCTGTCGGGTTTCCTCCGATACAAAAGCCGGTTTATTTGAGTTGTTCTGTTTTTGCCTTTAGACGGAAATAATGAAACCGAAACGTTTTGACTCACCGCTGCTGTTCTGGCTGACAACCGGCAGAGATACGTACCGTGGGAACAAGCTGTGGAGGAAGAGGAGGAGGAGCTGAGAGAGGAAGGTTTTAAAGGTTTGTCCCGGTTTTAGATCCTGTCTGGTCGACCTACCACAGCGATCCCTGATGTAGGTGATCAACTCGCACTCCTGAAACGACACCAAGACGTTTAGTTGTCAGCCTGACAGCAGCAGCTGCAGGATTTGAGGTGGATTTACAGTTTTTTCTCCGTTTCCAGGAACACCTGGCCGACCCTGCAAACAGGAAGCAGAAAGGTAAGAGTTCGGTTCCCACGGTAACGTCTAGGCTGAAGAGGGAAGTTCGGACTCACTCTGCGTCCGGGTAATCCGGACTCCCCGGACTCGCCGGGCTCTCCGGTTCTGCCTGAGTTTCCCTGTGAAGCCAAACGGGTCGGCTGCTTTTAAAGCCAAATCTCAGGTTTCCTCTGAGAACGGCGGAGAACTCACTGACCTCTCGACCTCGGTTCCCTCTCCCACCCGGAAATCCTTTGGTTCCTTTCTCTCCCTTCGGACCCTGAACACACAGAACACTGTGACCCGCCGGGTCTCCCGAACGGCACACCTGGTTGGGACGAGACTCACCGACGGTCCGGGGAAACCAGGGAAACCGTCAGACCCCTGAGGATTACAGAAGGTGAAATCAGCTGATCTGGCAGAAACCTGAGGATGACCTCTGAACTGGAGGTTACCTTTGCCCCTACGGGTCCCGGAGGTCCTGTGCCGTCTCGCCCTTCCTCACCCTGAAAACACAGACAGGTGGAGCAGGAAGCCCGCCCACTGACACACCTGAACGCAGCAGGAACCCGGCAGGTTCTGCAGACGATCCCAGAGCAAAGCGGCTGGAGATCGCCGCTGCTCACTTTACCCTCAGGCTTCTGGTTCTGACCCAGTCAGAACCGAGACAACCCCACATCGATGTGATAAGATTACAAATAAGATTCCTGAAGAAAATGAGGCCAGAAATCATCCGGGTTCTGGTTGAACCGGACCTGGACTGGAGGCTGTTTGTGGAACTACAGCCACAAAATAACAGTCATCACAGGAAAATGGGATTCAAGTTATGAATTCAATTCAACCACAGGAATCATTACGTCACCGTTTCAAACTAAATGTTTAGTGTTTAGCCTCAAGCTAAATATCCAGCCAGCAAGCTAAATAATTCACTACAAAATAAATATTTAGTTAGCTAGCTATCTATTTGACCTCAAAATAAATATTTAGCTCTAAGCTGAAGATTTAGTCAGCAGGCTAACTATTTAGACAAACTAAATATTTAGCTGGAAAGCTAAATATTTTTTTAACAAGCTAAATATTGAGTAAGAAACCTAACTATTTAGCCTCAACCCAAAAAGCTGAATGTTTAGTTTGAAAAGCTGGATCTTCAACATGAACTAAGTACTCAAACTAAATATTTTGGTTTCTAGCTAAATACGGAGCTTGGAGCTGAGTATTTAGTTTGAAGCTAAGTGTTTAGCTTCCTGAGCGAACCAGCTGCAGGCCCGGCTGCTTACCGGCGGCCCCCGGGGCCCCTGCCGCCCCGCTGCCCCCAGGGGGCCCGGCTCTCCAGGCTGGCCCTGAAACAGATCAGATCAGGAATTTATCTTCCCGTTTCCATGGGAACCGCAGCTACAGCTCAGCTCGGGTCAAGACAGAACCAGACCCATCTGATGTTCTGACCCGGGTCATGATGCTGCCTACCTTCTGTCCGTTGGCACCGGGTCGTCCTCTGTCTCCCGGTCCTCCGGTGCGTCCCGGGTCGCCCTGCGGGGAATCACCAGAACCAGAACCTTACATCTGACCCTGACAGCCCAGGGTCAGAGGTCAGGGCCTGAAGCTCAGCCTCAGTTAGAAGGTCAGGACACTGAACCAATGTGTGAACTATGAACACGAACTGATTCTTACCTGCCGTCCAGGAAACCCAGGCATCCCTTTTGGTCCCTGCGGGCCTCTGGCCCCTCTGGGTCCCTGCAGAACCAGAACCGGAATCAGGAAGCATTAGTAGTTAGCTATAGCAGTTAGTACGAAGCATTAGCAGTTAGCAGGAAGTGCTAACAGTTAGCGTTCCTACCTTTGGACCTGAAGCTCCTGGCACACCTGGTGGTCCTCGTCTCCCTTTGTCTCCAGGTGCGCCCTGCAGAGAGCAGGTCACACGCTGAGCGCAGCTCAACAGTCAACATGGCGGCGGTTTGTTTGTTCTCCTACCGTGGAGCCGCTGGCGCCTCGTCTCCCGTCCCGACCCTGCGGCGCAGAGAGCAACTCGTCATCTACCAACGGATCAACCTGAGACTTTACGGTTTCTGTTCGGACCGCTAGTTGTGTGATGTGGTAACCATGGCAACAAGGTGTCATTTTTACACTTGGGCACAGCTGATTAGCATCTTTAAAAGCTCAAATAGCACCTGACCTCTGACCCCAAATCCAGAGTAGTTGGGAAGGTAGCTTCATGGATGCAGAGAGAGGAGGAGGAAGCTGAACCTTCATCTCCCCTTTAGAGATTTAAAGAGCAGCAGCAAAAGCAAAGGAGGTGGATTAGCAGAGCATTGTCTCTGCTTCCTGGATGCTGAACTGTTAGCATGTCCTGATGGCTAATGAGAATGTTATGCAGCAACAGTCTTCAGTCAGAGGCCTCTTCAGATTCACTGTAACACTGACTGCTACTGGACATCCTTATTACTCACAGCATCGACTGATAAATTACTCTTTGAAGATACTAGCATTCAGAGGTCAGCACTGCCAAACAGTTAGTTCTGCTAATGCTAAACCACTACACTAACATGCAATTTAATGGAAGCTAATGCTAGCAAGCTAAATTTAGCTTGACTTCCTTTTGTTCCAAAATAAATACAATTTAATAAATAAATCGACAAACGATTTAACGACTGTCATTAAATTAAAACAGGAAACTAAATATTAAACAACAATTTGACACTTTTATTTGTGTTGTGATGATTATCTGCAGTCAGACATGTGCAGTGGGCGGAGCTAACACTGCTCTGGTTATTTTGATTGGTTTGAACCAGACTTCCTGTGCTGGCTAACCAATCAGAAGCTCAGAGGAAGTAGTGAAGTGCTACAGTGATTGGTTAATGGATATTTGGCTGTACAGAAGAACATAATGATTAAATTAATATTTAATTAGTAATGTACCTTTAACAGACACTCAGCTTACTAAGTGGGTCAGTGTTAGGTTGGGTTCCCGCCGTGTCCTGCGGCGTTAGGAGACTCACCGGGTTCCCGTCCTCCCCGTCCGTCCCGGGACGTCCCTGCCGTCCAGACGTTCCCTGGGGACAGAAACGCAGCCGGATAAGAACAGCAGCCACATGTGTAAAACCTCTGTAACCTCCAGACCAGAGGCCCAGCTGCTGGTAACCAGAACCCCAGTGTCCCTCCAGGAAACAGCGGAGGCAGAGGCTCAGAGACGTTTCTGGATTGAAGAGGACGATGTTCGTCTGAGAACGACTCGCCTTCAGCTCCACTTCAGGCCTCAGATTAATTCATGATGTTAATCCAGGGAAACTCAAACCTTCCCAGCTGACCGGGGCAAACACATCTGATCCGCTGAGAACGGTTAAAGATGGCCGACTTCATTATTAATAGACAGGAAATGTGTGTTTTAATAAAGAAGTCATATCAACTCATGTTCTTCCAGAAAACATAAGAGTGTTTGTTCAGTCCAAGCAGCTGAGGGACAGATTAAAAACAGGATGTTGAATAATCTCTTCCTCATGGAGGATCCTGATCGGCCAATAGGGATCCGTTACCGGGCAGGATGGGAAAAAGAAACCAGATCGCTGCTCACACAGAAACAGCCTTCATTACGTTTTCACTGCAGTGCCAACATGTGCCACTAATCACAGGCCGTCTGAACTACGGTTACCACGGCTACACGTGCCACCAATCACAGGCCGTCTGAACTACGGTTGCCACGGCAACACGTGCCACCAATCACAGGCCGTCTGAACTACGGTTGCCACGGCAACACGTGCCACCAATCACAGGCCGTTTCTAGATTCAATTCATTTTTATTCAGGTTTCAGCAAAACAATGAAAAACGTAAAATTAGTCGAATTTCGATGAACTTCTGCAGAACAGGCTGCCGACTGGTACATCTAACCATCATCCATCCATACGTTCATCCATCCATCCATCCATCCATCCATCCATCTGATCAGAACCATTGTCCCAGATTTGGATGAGCTGATGTTTATCAGATCTTTATTTGTAAAGGTTTTGTGGTTTTGGTTTCTGTGATTTTATGGCAGATCAGACTGGGTTTTGTGTTTTAACAGGGATCCATAAATAGACCAGAATAAACTCTCCAGTCCCACTGAGGCCTGTGTGAGCCCAGTTTGCTTTCTATTATTTCTGTAATGAACTCCCTGAACCACAGTCCTCACTTCTCCAGTGTGTCCTAGTTTCACAGCAGCAGAATGTTTTCAGCCTGAGTCACAATTATTGGCTGGGAAATTTACAGCTGCACCGAATTTCTGCAGCCAGACCCCAGAAGACCGAGAGCCAAGCCCGACTGTCTCTGGCTCCAGCTTTTACAGCCCGAATGAAACCATGGCAACCCTTACAACACGCATTCAGACCAAGCAGGATCTACCTGAAAGATTCACAGATTCCTCTCACCACAGAGCACCTCTGGCTTTCAGCAGGTTATCCTTCCACTGAACCTTTGACCTGAATGTTGGGTTAATAATGAGATGTTTCTTACCGGCTCCCCCTGGTTGCCAGGTTCTCCTTTGGGTCCTGGTATCATGTTGTTGCGCCCCGGCTCGCCCTGTTAAATGAAGCATTCTTGGTTCAGGAAGCGTCCACTCTGGAACATCTCAGGTTTTGTTGATGTATGGAATCAGTTTTCAGACTAATTCAGGCTTAAATCTCCTTTAGAGTAAATACATTTACACATCTGAGCTTCTGAGTCGCTTCAGTCTGGATGAAATATGAATCTGTCAGGCAGTGAGAAGGAGAACGTCCCGCCTGCGTTGGCCTCCTTAAACCAAACTCCTGTTTTTAATGGATGTTCCTCAACTATCTACTGTCTTGTGATATAAAGGCAGAGGAACAGAACAGCTTTCAAAGAACAGTGTGCATAGATAATATAGGTATTTTTAGCAGGAAGCAACAAGGAAAGTTTATTTTTGCGTGTTTTTTAGAGTTTCAGAGGGAATTTGACCTTGTGTAACGGGAACCCGGGTTCTGGACGGGTTCTGGACCGTCAGCAGCAGATAAAGCTGAAGAGCAGCATGGAAATGAGCAGTCCGTGTTACTCCTGCTTCTCTTAGCTTATTTATTAACAAACCAGCTCATCTTTTAATGCAGCCCCATTTATAGCTCAGTAACAATAAAAAACAGTAATAGTTTTTGAAGCGTTGCATTTCAGTTAACAGCAGGAATTCATGAGAAATTTAAAAACTCTGTTAAAGCTTTTTATTAAAACGCAGCATCTTGTGGTGCTCAGCTGACGTCCCGTCGTTGTGTTGTGGATAAACGACCTGGTTCCGGCCGTGACGGTGGAAGGAACGTCTGTATGCAGATGACATCGCGCTTATTGCTGAGAATCAACTCGATCTTCAGAAAATGATAAAAACTGTTTATTTCTGTGATAAAACTGAACTTATTCATTTACGTTTTGCTTTGGGACTTTTATTTGTCTATTACTAGAAAATAGAAATATTTGGGATTTATTGTGGATGAACATCCCACATTTGAAGAAGGAATAAAAACACAACCAGCATCATAAACACGTTTTGTCGCGTCAGCTTATCCAACAGGTATACTTGGACTAGACAATTTGAGAGGTTATAAGAGGAAGTTGATTTGCAGTAAGTTTATAGCGACACGTTGAGATGTAATATTGAACAAATGAAATTGTTTTATTTTGAAGCTTGTACGTCTTTTAGCCATGTTCCAGTCAGAAGCCAACTTCAGTATGTTTGAGTTTGGTGTCGTGTTACGGGACACAAATCTCTGTCATATTGTTTTCCAGCTACTTTTCTTGGTAAAATTTTGTTTAGAGAAAAAAGTGAGTCCCAGCTGACCAGCCTAGACATGCTAGTTATTAGTTTATTCAAGGCTAATGCTAGCCTACCCATGCTAATGAACGGCAGATGATGAAGACCATTCAGGGGGTGACCAGCCACGCTAGATGTTAGCCTAGCCAATACTAACACTAGCCTGCCTGTGCTAACGGACAGCAGAGGAAGACGGCCAAGTGAAACACCTCTTCACTGATTTTGCCGGTGGAGTGAAGGTCATGTTTAGTTTTAGCTTCAGGCCAAACATTTTCTGACTGCACTGCTGGACTCTGAGCTGCTTGTTGTGGCGCCGGACCAACTCCCACCGACAGAGTAAAGGTCTGGGCTGCTGCTGATCCGGGCTGATGATAGCAACACGTTGGCTCCAGAAAGCAGAGTGGGATGTGGCTTCACATTTAGCACTTTAAAGAAACCAGGAGGAAGCTTACCGGATCTCCTCTCAGGCCTCGGTCTCCTTTCAGCCCTTCCTCGCCTCTGATCCCGGGGATCCCCTGAGGATGACAGGTTAGTCTGCAGAGCCCATAATCAACAAAAGGCTTCTCTGAATCTGAAGTGTCACACTGTAGGGCTGCGGTTGGAGTATAAAAGCATTTTTACCTGGCTTCCAGGATCTCCTTTCTGTCCTTTCATCCCATCCCCTCCCTCCTTTCCCTGTGAAGAAGAAGAAGAGGAAAAAGAGAAGAAGACAGCTCAGTTTACGGCGGTAAAACCTCCATCTTGCTGCTGCAGCTTCACATCAACAGTTTCTGGCTCTGACAGGTAACAGCTGAAATCATCCCCCTCTCAGGTCACACACAGCGCCACCTTCAGTACACTGTGGGTACAAAACAGAACAACTGAAGAGCCATGCCAGTCACTATCATGACACTCATTGTTTTAGGACAGGCTAACTTGTGGTGGCGCAGGGGCAAAGCACGACCCACGTATGGAGGCCTCCGTCCTGGTGGTCGCAGGTTCGATTCCCGGCCTGCATGTCGTCCCCCTCTCTCATTACTCTGTTTCCTGTTGAACTACTTTCAAATAAAGGCCAGTAGAGCCAACAAAAGACTTAATGAGAGGACTGGAAGTTTTAGTTTTAGTCGCTGCATATAAGACGAGGCTGGAAACTTTCCTCTGTGATGAAGCTGACAGCTAGCTGAAAGGTTATCCTGATCTGGCTCTGAAGTGAAGCTGCTGGCCTTTTTCCCAGAGAAAAGTTTTTCTTCCACTAAACCTTCTATTATTATGCTTAGCACTCTGTGAACAGCCAACGACTGAGCCCTTGTCCTCGGAGTGGAAGGTGTCAGTGGCATAAAGGTCTCACTTCTTCATTGGTCTGACGTCATATCCTGAATGCATAAGAAACTAAATGGATTTGTGTTAGAAGTGAGATATAATCACCAAATTAACATAAAAATAAAAGCATGACATATATCCCTGTGTGTTATGTATCGCTACACAACTTTAATCGGTAAAATAAGTTAATTTATGATGAATAAACAAATAAAGTTTGAATTTATGGGGAAACAAATTCCTACCTGCTCTCCATCCACTCCATCCAGTCCATCTTCTCCATCTTCACCCTGCAGCAGAGAAACAGTCAGCCGTCCTGCATTCACATGCATCTATGAATTGTTACAAACTCTAAATGCATCATTTCACTCATTGCAGCAGAGTTCAGTGACTCGCCCTGTCTCCAGAGAAGCCGTGAGATCCCTGCCAAAAGAAACAAGACACCATGAGAAAGACGCTCGCTCAAAGTGCAAAGAATAAACAGGAAACTGGCAGCAGCTGGACAAAGCTAAACGTTTAGCTCACATCTCCGCAAACCACAAAATACTTAACACGTTCCTATGTCGGTAGGTTGACTCTGAAATGAAGATGCAGCGCCGTTTGAACTGAACGTGACAAATCTGTTCTTTGAAATGAGAATTTGTTTTTGCAATTTAAAATGTAATACGCATTTCATACAAAAACGAGCTTTAAGCGGACTAAAACAGACCGTTCACATGTTTACGACGCGCCTTGAACGTTGCATAAATTCGCTTAGGGTGTAAATAAAATGGCGCACATAGGAGCAGGAGTGGGACGATATGAGCGTAAATCTGCACAACAAAGCGGTTAATGCTGCGTTATTAACCAGCTATAGACCTTAAGAAGCGCATAAAAGGCAAGTCGCTTCGTATTTATGTTTTGAGCTGCTTCAGAGCGATGCCGTGTGCTCAAGGATACGATGCTAACTGCTGCTAGCGTATTAGCATGCTAGCGCGATGTAGCTAGCTGCTGCGCTAGCATCGATGCTGCTAAGGGATTGTTTGGATTTATTAATTCTTAATCTATTCAGTCAAGTCATCAAATTATTTATTATCAACAGTACAAAAATGTGACAAAAATTCACTCTTATCTATCTATAGATACATTGATATCTATATATATATATATCTACATTTATATAGATATCATATATAAATATAAAACAGATCCAAAAACTAATGCTTAGGATATGTAGGAAAGTATATGTGGATAGTAAATTGTATCTAAATCCTTATAAATAAATACATTTCTAGACTTAATGTCATTTTCTCATCAATTTCTTTTCAATATCCACTTAGTTGATTTAACATCGAGTGATAAATTGATGATGTCAAGCAAAGTTTTACAATCGTCTAATTTCATGCCAGTAGGAGGAAATGGCTCATTTGTTTTTTCCCCAGAACAGTACATGTCAGTATAATCTGTAAAAATAATAGATTTTAATAAATTAGTGCCATATAATCTAAACCTCTGAAGGGTTTGTGGGAACAAATCTTTAAGCGACGGTTTTCGCTGTGAGCTCAGTGAGCAGACAAGCTGCTTGTTTTTGGCGCCGTTAAGTTTTTTCTTTCACCCAGCTCTTTGTTTTAGTTTTCACAAACCAAAGTCTCATTTATCCCGACCACATTTAAACTTGCACAGTGCGGCTCCTTTATGCAGCGTAAACCCCACAGAGAGAGCAAAGTAATCAAAGCTGTCAGCCTCTCAGCCTCAGGAAGGCTGTTAATATGAACACATTTAGTCAACAATTAGCTGTTGTTGCTGTTTTATGGCCGAAAGTTTTCAATTTTACGTCTGAAACTCCATAAAACTTCTAACTAAGGCTGAGACTTTAACACGTTAATTTTGATTGGCTAATTCCACAGATTTTGACCCAGTTAATGACTTTTTATTTGTCCTTTAACATGCAGAACTCCTGAGCCTTCATTGTTTCTGGTACGCCTGTAAATCTGACGCACAGCAACGCCTGTCAACAGCAGCAATGGACGACAAAGACGTAAAAAAAACAACGATTTGATTGGACCCTGGGAAAGTCTGTTCTTATGTTAAAGTTGCGCTAAAAAGAGTTAGCCTATCAGCGAAGCTATTCGAGCCTAAGGAGCATCTCAATGCTAACCATGTAGCAGCAGGACATTTTTATTTTAGCTAATTGTTTTCTAACTAAAATCTAGCTTCAGTGTTTATTTTAAGGTTCTTTTTTTGTTTCAGTTAGTGGTTTGTGTCACTATGGAGAAAAAGTTAGACGTGTTCACCTGCTTTATGTGTGATGGGATCTGGATTCACAGTTCAGCTAGGTGAATATTGACTAAACTAAACTAATATGATTATAATTTGATGGGTAAAAATAGTACCTGTCAAGTTATAACAGGTACTATTGTACCAGTTATAATAGTACGGACAGCATTTTTTAATGCTGTCCCTCAAATGACAGAACAAAAAATTGCAGCACGACCCCAGTGCTACATATAGATATATATATATATCTATAGATATATATATCTATACATATATATCTATATATATATATCTATAGATATATATATATCTATAGATATATATATATATATATATATATATCTCAAATGCTGTACATCATTTTAACATTAAAAAAAGAAAAAAACACTTGATCACAACACAGAGCATAGAACTGGGCTGAATAGATCTGCCCTTACGAATTGGACACATTGATGCCTGATCTAGATTTTTTTTGTCAATATCAGAACCAACTGAGAGATTAATGTCAGATCTCTAATTTAGTGTCAGTCCGTCACATAAAGTCCTGGAAGTCAGCCTTGTAATGTGAGAAACGGTGTGAGTACTTTAATAAGTAAACCCTAAATCAGCAGAGCGTTTCCCAGGTTGCTGCAGCTTTCTCCCGCCGTACCTTCGGTCCTCTGGTTCCCGGACATCCCAGGATGCCCTGAGGCCCCGGAAGCCCCGGAGGCCCCCGTCCGCCCTGCAGCAGCCGAACCGTGTGAGCCGTCAAACTTAACAGTTCATTTAAACAAAATAAAAACAAAAAAACAACAGTCTTAGAAAGCAGCATAGTGCTAGAGCAGATCCGTACTTACATGATAGCCTTCGTCTCCAGGATAGCCGCCGTGGCCCTTCAGACCAGACAAGCCCTGTTGAGAACAGAGACGCTCAGAAACGGCAGCGTTTTGATGTTGGGAACCCCTGAAGCAGTGAAACTCAGCTGCAGGTTCCTTGCAGTGCCAGTGGGCGGAGTCAGACAGGCGTAACGTTCGCCGTTCGGTCACAGATGCTGGGGGTCAGTGTAACTTCCTGTATCTGGGTTCGTGGTTCCCCAAACCGCTGTTAAGATACTGTAACGTTTTTTCCCGAGCCGTCTTTAAACACACCGTAAGCGCGCGCACGCTAACGGTGGTTTACACCTGTGGCTCAGCGACCAGCAACCAGCCAGCAAAAGGTAAAAAACATTTTCACAGTTTCTTCCAATTAAATAAGTCAAGTAATGTTGGTGGATCCGGATAATAACTAAGTTATGACTGGTATATAATCTGTCACATTGTTAAAAAGGTCACTACTGTTGCTTTCTGTGTTCAGAGCTGAGCTGTAACTACATTCAGTTACATTTGTGTAGTTTTCCTGCTCTGTGCGTTGAGTAATGTTATTATGAACTGTTCCTACTCTTGAGTACAATTTCTGGATACTCTATCAAATAAAGTAACTTTGATGAAGAAAGAACAAACACATTTTAACCAAAAACCTATTAGATTTGTTGTAGTGTCATTTTCTGTCCGCCGAGCCTTTTGTGTCGTTTGTAGATCAATAAGACGCAGAAAACTCGACATGTCGTAGTTACATGACCCTGTTCTGACAGGTACACATTAGCTAAGTATTATTTTATGGAAAGTTTGATATTGAAAACGTGTCTCTTCTGCCTGTGTTATTTTGCATTTAATAATCGTAGTGTTTTTATATTATATTATATTTTAATTTAGTCTTTAAAATGCCAACATTTAGACAATGGATCACAGGAGCCGAGTGGAAATATCTTCTGCAACCTGGATTAAAACCCTGAAACAGGAAAGGTAGGATTCTCTTTATGTTTTGGGCTTCATGAAATGAGCTTCGTCTTTCCTCTTCGTCAGCTGCTGGTTCAGCGAGTTTTGCATGCAGATCACTGATACTGTTGGGAAGAGCAGAGTTTGAGCTTTAAATTTGAACGGTAACTTCTTGAACGCTCATTTCTTTGTGTTTCTCTGGTTATGTGTGTTTAGGATCCATGCATGTTTTTTCATCTAGCTGCTGAAATTGGGTGTTGTTGTGGTAGAAAATATTGTTTCTGTCATTTACATGAGCCTTTCCCTGTTACGCAGTTATGAAATATCCAAACACTGGTTTATGTGTAGCATGTGTTTGGATTGATTATGCTGGTGAGAGCGCTGCTGTTGGGGCTGACCCAGTGTTTCACTGTTTAACCCTGCCTCTCTCCTAGACAAAGCTGTCGCTGGAGTTACCACAAAGGTTTGCATCAGCTTTTCCCTACTTACTTAAAGTTACCTGACAAACAGGTAAGATGAGGAATGAGGCCGACTCAGTGAGCCTTAAAAACTGCAAAAACATTGGACTGACAGTGAACATGCAATCGAAACATTGCTGTAGTTCTGGAAACAGAGAAAAGTTTTTCTCTCACCTTTGTTCCAGATTGCCCAGGAGAACCACGAGGGCCCGGAGGTCCTGAACATTTACACGAAACGTTGCAGCAAACCCGATCCGCTACAGAGCTCTGCAAGAAGTCACACAGAATATGCAAAAATTTAAATTCAACAATAGCAATCCAGCAACATTTTTATCTCAATCCTGTCCTGTGCAAAACAGTTTTCTAGTTTAATGATGTAAAGACATGTTAGCTTTTACGGTAGCAACGCCAGCTAACAGGGAACTCTTGACGTTATGGTTTTGTTTTCTAAACTACATGTGGAGCTTAAAATGAGTATTTCGCAATGACTGATGATGCCTGTAAGGTTTCTTGAAGAGGAATGATCTGTGTAGCATCCTGAGCCAATCTGGAAAGCCTTGAAACAACCAAGGCTTTCCAGAAACACAGATAGTGGTGTTACAACCTCAGCTCTGCAGCACACTCTACAACCAGGGGTTATTGTGTCGGGCTCCTTTTTCTTCATCTGCGTCACAAAAAGTCAAGTTATTAATGAGACATAACGACCCTTTGCATGTGACGTCAGGCTCTTCAGAACGCTGGCCTCTCCGCCATGATGGACGTCAAAACAACCTTGTGAAAACCAGACAGCTGGTCACCTGACGTCGCTTTTATTTAGTTGATTTCACTTTAAAAATGCTCACAGGACGGGACGGGAGGGGCGGGCTGCTCAAACAGGCAAGGTGAAAACCAAACTTGTTGTTTGATTTTATTTCATTTAATGAGGGAAGATGCAGCGGCGATGGAAAGCAGCCACAATCATGACTGTCAGCCTTTGCAAGGTAAGAAGACTAACGTTCATACACTTTATAAGTGAGTAGGATTAGAAAGATGCAATCAAATATTGTATTATGGAGAAAGTACCGTGTGACCATGAGTAACCATGGAGACAATGCAGCACCGTCATGTAGCCTAGCATGTATGGAAAAAACTCGTAGCATCTCGTCCGTTTTTGAATCTGCTCCATTGTAAGGGGAAACGCCTTGTGGTGTGAATTTAGACCAAATCGGCAATTTGATCAACACGTCAGGAGGAAGGAGGGATGGGTCGGTTTCTAAGCTACCTATTTCCAACTTTTGTAAATACCGTTGTCTCTGAGCTCCAACCAGGTGTGTTACGATCACAGACACATTAGCTTGACTTGAACAAGAAGCCAGGAGTAAGCTGGCAAAAACAAATAGGGAAAACAATCTCAGTCGTCCTGTTCCAAGAATCATGTTTTCCTCAAACAAGACACACACTCACCCAGCCATCCAAGTGAAAGCAAAGAAAATATGATTTATCAACATGGATCAGTTATGGTGTTTACGTCTCCATAGTTAGCTGGACAGGTCCGCAACCCCATGAGGTGAAAAAGAGGTCATGTATTCGGAAACCTTTCTATCGCAACCAGGATCTACATCAGCAGTTTGAGCTGCGGTCGTTTATGAGCTGGACTGGACCATCCTTCACTCCTCAGCTCCATGTCTCTGCCGTTACAGATACTGACCACTGCTAACTAGCATAGCTGCAGACATGTTGTCCATCTTTAAGTTTTTTATACCATCATCTTTGGGGAGAAAATGGCCAGCTGCTGCCGTACATATTCCACCTGACAAACCGATCCACAACAGGGTAATGCTTCTCTGGTGCCCTCATTTAGCTGCCAGCCTTAATAAGTTGGACTGCTGGGGACCGGTCTGTTGGAGCCAACTATTCCTTTGTCCAGTTTAGCAGAAGATTGTGACACCTCCAGTGACTAGATGTCTGGGTGCTTTCTCATTCACAAAACCTTTAAAATGGTTTAAAGCGGCTTTTTCTAAACTCACCATCTGTTGCAGGATGGTGCTGCTGATGCTCGGGTCTCTGATTTTCAGAGGAGCCTGGTAGTAGTATCCCCGTCCGAACTCGACCATCTGGAGCTGCGGGGCAGCCGCGTCCTCCAAGGCCACGGCGAACAGGGCGCTGACTCCTGCAGAAGACAAACAGCTAAGGCTTGAGTACAGATACTTTAAATCATGATTGTTCCTTACTTTGCAGTGTCAGTGAGTCAGTCGTTAGATGGAGCTCCACCTTCTGTTAAATAAGGTGATGATGTAACAATCTAAGGTTGTTTGTTAACTGTTGACGATGTACTGATAAGAAAAATGTCAGTAAAAAGATCCATACTACTGTAATCTATGGAAAATGCTGCAAATCATAAGCAGCTCAATGGCTATTCTTTATCTACAATTGATTAAATTATGTGTCTTTCAATTCTTCATAATTTTCATAACAATATGATTGATTACATATGATATTACCTATTATAACTATCAACCAAAGTTAAGAAGATGTAGAAAAGCGACAGAAATCTGCAGCTGAAGTTCAAATGAAACTGGAAATATGTGGTGGTGTTACCAGAGGCTCTTAGCCGCTCAGATTCCTGCTTCAGTGTCACCAGGTTTTCATCAAGACCGTCAGAGAAAATCAGCAGCACCTGATGGAAAATGTCCATCACATTAGATTAGTTAAGGAGTTAAGAGCTCTGAAACCTGGATGAACAACACAGATCACCCCAAGTAAATGAAATGTCATTGGAACTGATCTTTATTTCAATTATTCAATTCAAACAATAGATATGGATCCATCCCCCAGGGTGAAATATTTTACCAGTTATTTCTGTTTGGTTTGATGAGTCTGGCTTTCCGCTTAGTAAAAATCCAACAGCTTCTCAGAAAATAAAATATGAAATTAGAGCAATTAAAAAGGATTTTAATCCAGAAACACGGACCGACTTAACAGTATGTCCAGGTGTCAGCCCAGCTTTTGCTGTCTAGTCAGTCCAATCTTCTTCTTGGTTGTTGGACATCTTATTATATAATTGCAAATTTGAAAAAAAAAAATGCAGTTATGTTCTAAGATGGAACTGTGTACCTTTAAAACAGATCACATCCTATATTTTCATTGCTAACAGTCATAACTGCAACAGTGTCCTCAAGATATGATGCAGCTGATTGAACTCAATCTCAGATATAGGAGGAACCGACCACATGATGACATAACCTCACCTTGACTGTTGCTCTGGACTTGGACCCAAACTTGGCCCTGAAATATTTCAGCATGGCAGAGTTGAGCGAAGTGGCCCGGGACCATGAAAAGTCCATGACGGTCCTCAGAACATCCTCCTTGAAAGCCTCAAAGTTTGTGTCGAACAAGGAGCTGCCATCGACACCTATGATGCTGAAGGAGATCCGGGTCGGGACAGAAGCCGAGCAACACAGGTCGTTCACCGTAGCAACGTAATGGACAATTTCCTGGAGGGGCCTAACTAGCCTGTACAGTGGCACATTGACGGTACTGGCAGAAATATCAAAGCCTATGGCGATGTCGATGGTGCACGTTTCAACTAAAGAAAGAAAAGGAGGCAGCTTGAGTTCCATCAGGTTAACACAGACTCATCTGATGGGACATAAACATATTTTGTCTACTTACCAGGGGCAGGAACAGTAGTGGGAACAACCTTCTCCTCGCAGATGGCATCGACCACCTTTTTCTTGAACTTTGGCAGGTTGTTTATGTCGCCAACAGTGATAATTTTTTGTGGGTCACCAGTGATCTGAAGGA
>CAEGAE010004019.1:0-39969 GCA_903067095.1 Girardinus metallicus
ATATATATATATATATATATATACACCTTTCACTACCGTTTTGTCACATTGATGGAAAAATATCAGTTGTTAATATGGGACCAGTTGTGTTTGTTGGACCAATACTGATGCGTTAAAAAATGATGGCCAATAATAACAGCCGATACCAATGTCGTTGTCGATGTATCATCACATTACAAACCTAAGCTTTAATTAATTCGTTTGGGCTTTTATGTGATAGACCAAAATAAAGCAAAATAGAGCATCCATCCAATTGTCAAGCTAAATATTGACCAAACTTTTAAAATGTCACAAGGAAGAAAAAAAAGAAAAAGAAAGAAAATTAGCCATGTTTCCATCTACTGGTTTGGAGTGAATCAACCAGGCTACGACAAAAGGTCATTTTGTCAGATGTTAACCTTATGCATGGCTCCAAAAACAGGAAGTAGTGGATACATGATACAAACTAGCATGGACCACACATTCCGAACAATGGAGAGAGTTTTTCATGAATACGTTGCTATTGGGGAAGTTGTCAGCTAGCATTGGCAATGTTACATGCTGTCTGGAGACGTAGAGAAAGAATGGGAATTCTTTTGATTATAACAGAGGGAACAGCGAGATAAATGTTGGTTACGTCAAAACTTATTCAGTAAATGTGTTCCCATCTCTCCTTTCGTGTGCTAACTCTTTTAGAAAAGCGAAAAACCACCTCAAGCTAGTGTAAAGACTTCTTTGCAAAATTGGAGAAGTTATTTTGAATTTTGTTCACACCTTTTCTATTGCGATACTTCAAAATGTGCATAAAAAACATTGATGGTCTTTGTGTAACTAACTTGGTTTTGAGGTTAAAAGATTACATGTTTAAAACTTTATCAGATATGTTCCATACAGAGCGGAGGCTGGGATGTTATCTTATGCTTTTATCATACCAAAAAAACTTGTTTTGACATATTGTAAGAAAAAAAACATTAGTTCCATCTGTCAAATTAAAGCTGAAGGAAATGGTAAGGTCTTATTCATAAACAAATTGAAACAAATCAATAAGAATAGGTAACCACTTCAACAAATATTGGTAACTAGTTGAAGATGGTTTGACTTGATTGTTGGTGAGGCAAGTCGTTCAATAATACTGTTTGTCAAGAAAAAAATAATAACTATTATTATTTATGGGTATCGGATTAAATGTGGTGGAGCATACATGATTGCCATGTGTTTACCTTTTGTTTTGTGTCATAAAATCTCAATGAAACGTTTGTGGTTGGAGTGTGAATACTTTTGCGAGTTGCCATGAACTGAATACTACTGGAGTTGGAAAGTTTGGTAACACTTTATTTGACGGGTTGTGAATAAGACTGTCGTGACTCCGTTATAAACATGACGTAACACCTGTCATGAACATGAGTAAGACTTCGTGAATATTTATGACTGTTGTCATAAAGTGTCATTCGGTAAATTGTGACACATTTAATACAAAGTTGACATTATTCAAAATGTCTTTGTTATGACAACTTGACATTAACCAAGAAATCATGATAAAATAAATTTGTTATAAAAGTATGATTGACTAAACTTTAGCTTTAATAACATAAAGCTACATAATTTTTAAAATGTAAACAGTAATACTTTTAGAACAAATTTATGTCAGATCATGATTTCTTGGTTAATGTCAAGTTGTCATAAAGACATTTTGAATGATGTCAACTTTGTATTAAAAGTGTCACGATTTACTGAATGACACTTTATGACAACAGTCATAAATATTCATGAAGACTTACTCGTGTTTATGACCGTGTCATGATAGTCTTATTCACAACCCGTCAAATAAAGTGTTACCGAAAGTCTTTCTTCCCCCTCCACTTCATTTTCATCCTGATTATCCGGATCAAATCGGGTCAGCTAGGCGTTTTAGCGCCCAAACCGACAAGAGAGAAAAGGAAGGGAAAGCATTGTGCAAATCTTGTATCTACTTTCTGTTACCTGTCTCTTGAGGGGGAACTTCGACAATTTCTGCACAGGCGGCGTGGGGAGAGTCTTCTGCGTGGTCATTCTCATGCGGCAGAGGAAGACGATGACCACTGCGAAGACGAAGAGCACGCAGCCCGTCAGGTAGATGAGGATGTCGGCGTAGTAGTCGTCTTTGCCCGAGTCCACTGCTTCCGAAGGGAGGAGGCGGAGAAACATCAAAGGCACAGTTTAGCTTTTTATTAGTGGCACAAACACACCAGAATCTTATTTCTGCACAATAAACACACATGCATCACTTTAATTTCAGAGCTACGGCAAGTAATTGTAGCCATTTCCAAAAATGGAGGCAATTAGAGTTTTTGACATCAAGCGTAAGGGATGTTTTACACTGTCTCTTAGCCTTAAGATGTCTGAACAGACGATTTAAAGTGATCAAAGAGCAGCAGAGGCATTTAATTTCATGCCTCGTCATTTCAAATGAAGACATAATAACACGTGCTAAACAAATTCTAATTGTTGGTAATGATCCACTAAAATACACAGTAGTCAGATTTATAGACACTGCACCGTATGAATACTTCTGTAAACATTTGCGTAAGAGGAAGATGAAAGAGACGAACAAGAATTAACAAGAGAGCCTGTGTCGTGAAGAGGAATATACCTGGAAGCACCGTCAGCCAAGCGGAGTGGTAAGCAAAGCCGATAGAGTTCCCCGCCAGACAAGTGTACTCGCCCGCATCCTCAAAAGTTACATTGGTCAAGAAGAGAACCTCTAGATCCTTATCTGTTGTGTTAATACCGGCCGTCTGTGGGGGAGAGAGGGGGAATAGAGATGGAGCAAAAGGATGGAGAGAGGAGATTCCATGAGCCCAAAAAGTTTTATTAAAATAAACACCAAACACCGCCCTGAAGAAGAGGAGAGGACCGAGGAGTCAGCTTTGCCACCACCAACAGCTGAAAATACCAAAGAAGCACCGTTACCCAGCTTTGCTTATCTCAACAGAATGAAAGTTTTTCTTTAATGTGTGTGCGGGTGTATGTGGATGTGTACGTGGGAGGTAATGCTAACTTTAAATTAGAAAGACATTTAAAGAAATGTGCATTTCACAGCAGCATTTATTTCTATAAGGCAGTGGTGGGTCACAATTCCACTAACGTGCTAGTAACAGAGCCAATTTTTGTTTAGCGCTTTAGCTAACTGAAAACATTTAGTGCCCGTAGCATTACCTAAATTAAAGTGCTAATTTGCTTGTTTAGTAAACATTTATTTGAATAAAGTTTGACGTTTGTGTTGGAGTTTGGTCATTGGCACAAATTGCGAGTATCAACATGGTTGAATTTAGGTCATTAGCATTAGTTTCCGCTACGTACTGTGTTGGTATAGAACTGTAGCGCTAGCAGAATCAATATTTATGATTAGTGTTTTAGGGTTAGCACAACTAACTTTTTAATTTGCGTTGCCCACTGCTGGTGTAAGGTAAAGGTGCAGGTATCTGTGACCAGCTGTAGACAGAACTTTTAACATGATATATTTAATAGGACAAAGTTGCAATAGCGGCTTGTGATTTTAAACTGAGCCACTAAAAATGCTCTCATTGTCCTTTCGCCATTCTGCCAGGACTATAGCTGCATAGAAATCTCCAAATCTGCAACCACATTTCATTGATATATATGAAATATATTTAATAATATTGTTAAATTTGAAGCACTTATAACAATCGTCACTAAAAGGACAATTCAAGCTTTCCGAAGTGCATGAAGGTTATACATCTTACCTGCTGTGAGATAACTTTTGGTGTTTTCATTTGGTACAAATTCAGACGCAATTTCTGAAACTTTAAAAGTGTGTTTTGAACAGATGTCTACATGGAACCTAATGTTTATTTGCTGGAAATAGAAACAAGATTTATCTGACTTGTAAAAGGTAAAGGTAAAGGTGTTTTTATTTATATAGCACATTTTCAGCAACAAGGCAATACAAAGTGCTTGTAATTTAATACACCATTTCCATGGTGACATATTGTGGTGGCAGCATCATTCTGTGGGGATAAAACCAACTTGTCTATTAAGTAGGAACTACAGGCAGAAAATGCAGTGTTTTACACAGATAGATAATCAGTCGTGTACCACCTCCTACCTCTACTCTGTTTTACTGCCTCAATTTATGTTCAGATATGTATAAGAAAATCAATTTTGTGTTTTTTTTTTTAAATAAAACTTCTCTTCAATAATCTTGAAAACTTAGTTTGATACACTGCACTTTTAGCAAACTTCATTATGAATACATAAATAAATAAAAAAACACTTCAATTATGATTTTTCCTACTTTGACTAATGCTACAGCAACAGGGAGCAGTCAAAGTGCCTCTGTAATGAGCGCCGCTATCACAGCCCCGTGCCACATACTCTGATATAAAAGGTCATTAATATTGTGGGAGAATGCCCTCCATGGGAAATCAATAGCAATCTGTGTGTTTGAGGGAGGCTTGGTCAGTGAGGCTTTAGATTTATGGCACATTTGTGTGCGAGAGTGAGACTTTTAAACCATGGCAGCAATTAAGAACGCAATGTTGTGTCTGCTATTGATCAGGGTCAACATGGCACTCCGAGTTAAAATGAATGATAGCTACTCACTAGCAAGATGTGATTACTTGTACCCAGTAGAGGAATGCGGGGGTGTTTGTGTGTGTGTGTTTGTCCTATTAGTAAGTCAAGCAGACCCACAACCAAGAGGAACCCTGCAGGCAGCGGAGAGCGTCAGATGCGGTGAAGGCGGTTCCTTCTAGCAGCTTAGTATTTACCTGGTTTGTGCACCATTAGCCAGAAAGCTTTTTCCGACATGCCTACAAAGTTTGAGGCACGACACCAGTACTTCCCGGCGTCTTTCTCTGTCACGTTGGACAGTTTCAGAATACTGCGAGCCACGGTGTGTTTACTGACATTACTCTGCAAAGGGAAAATTGAGAGGCACGGTGAGGCCTTGGAAAGTCTTGCAAGAACACAGTAGCTGCGTTTCCGTTGACCATATAATTGTGCAATTCGACATGTCAAAAATAAATTCGCTTGATGAAACAGATTGATTTGGGAAAAAACAACAACTATTTTTGCAATGAAATGTTTTGGTGGAAGGATAAGGTGGTTATTTATTTCACAAAACACTTTTCCTCCATCACACGAGTCACAACAACTGAATGTTGCCACTGACGCAAACTACGGAGAAGAAGAAGAAGAAGAAGAAAATGGCAGGAAGTAGTTGGTTTTTAATGTTTTTATGAACTGTGATTTTAAAAGACTAATACCATCGACTAACTTATTCACATTATTCACATGTGAGTTCCATAGCATTTCTTATTGGATGGAAACACTGCAATTATGAAATAGTATGTTTTTCAAAGTCTGTGAAGCCTTCAGTAGCTGCGTTTGCCTCAACCACAAAATTATACAAACTGAAATTATGAAAATGAATTTACTTAGTGGGAACGCCGCAAATTAGAAAAAGAAACTCGTTTTTCAATAAAAAGTTTTGGCAAAGGGTGAGATGGTTTTCAGTCGAAATTGGTTTTCTTAGCAAAACTGCAATGGAAACACTTTTTCTGCATCACACGAGTCACGTAACAACTCGATGTTGCCACTGGCAAAAACCACAAAGAAGAAGATGACAGGAAGCAGTTGGAGGATGACGGCGCTGAATGTTTTTCAATGACTTGCTACATGAACAAACCTATTCACATGTGTTTTTAATTGTGCTTCTTACTTAATGGCAACACCACAATTGTGAAATTGTGTTTTTTTGACAAGTTTTGCACACATTTCTAATGGAAACGCAGCTACTGTAAAAAAAAAAAAAACAGCAGCAGCTTAAGAAAACCTAGTGTTTTTTATTCATATATGAGCTGAGTTGACTGAACAGTAGAAATAAAAGTGAATTTCACTTGCAGTCTTAAGAACTGACGTGTGAATATCTCTGGTGTTAAATCTCTTATGCATCTGTGAATGCATACCAACTACTAGCTGCCCTAGATGGGCCTAAATTATTAAACAGCACATAAAAAGGAAAGCAAATCAGATTTTAATGTAGCTAAATGAACATCCAGTGTTTGACACCTCTTCTTCGCCTCGACGTTAAGTCTTTTTCCAGGCAACAAAAATCAACCCCCCCCACCCAAAAAAAAACAACAAAAAAAAAGAGAGAAAGAGAGACACTCCTCCCATCGCGAGCTGTGTTTAAATGCCACACATGAGAGAGAGCATATCATGTCTGAATGAGCTGTGGTGAGTCCTCACAGAGAGGCACACACAAGTTTCTGTAAATACTGTTTCAATTATGCGGCGGTCGAAAATAGAGCCTGGAGCCTCAGTCTGGGCCGACGGAGCCATTCCCCCCCCACTCCTCCTCTTCCTCCCCCTCTGCCCATTCATCTCTCCATTTCATCTTGTTTTTTTTTTTTTTAAATTAAAGTCATCGGTTTTTCACACACTCTCCCCGAGTCTGCTGGATGATTTATATACTAACATGTCTTGCACTGGATTTTTTTTTCTATTAAAATTTAAAACAATTAAGTTGCTGTGCTAAAATGGACCGTGAAATAATAAAAAGCTGCAATCATGGTTGAAACAAGGGAGCATAAAAGGGTGGGATAAACAGCTCGCTAAATAAATGCAGAATGCCAAGCGCTTAAAAACTATTAGTGGGCATTTATTCTATGTATTTGTTTTCGTACCAAAATCAAAATAGCATTAAGACAAAATCCTCCTAACTGTATTAACAGAAATGTAATAATTTTAGCTGCTTTAGGAGTAATTGTTGCTGTTCCGTTTTAAGTGATAGCAATGAAATCACAGTACAAGTTTTTGCTTAAAATGATAAACATTTGTGTTAATACCATGAAAGAATATCATTTTTAACCAATTTCATCCTGTGAGAACACGTAAAATGCAAAAACAAAGCATTTTCAGAAGTAATAAAAAGTGAAACGATTGCATTTTTCTGGCCGATTCCCATTGCCGATCTTTAAAAATCTGACCTCTAAATACTGATTTTGGCTGAGTTTTTATTTGTCTGTTGCTAAATATAAGAAAAATGTTGCTGAGCTGATAACAGTGGGCTGCCTGTTGTTAAATGCGAACCTGGTGGGCCGGCCAGTCAAACCTCTCAGCAGAGTAGAAGGACAGTGGTTGATTTTTAGACCTCTGCTGAGGTAGTTAAGCTCGGCTGCACATGTAATTATTGACCGATCACAGAGCTCCTAAGATGAAGAAAATTGGGGCTGTTCTTCTTCTACTACTCTCCAATTTGCATTATTTGAACTGTTTCTTTTTTCTCGCCATAGAAGTTACATTTGGTCTGGCAATCTGGCTGTGATTCCTTCATGGAGCCAACAACTCTCCTTCTATTAACTGTTCACGTAGAACGTACTCCTCCATCATTTCTTGTTTTTTTTGTGTCTCTGCTCTGTTTTCTCAAACCTCCAGTCGGTCGTAGCAGACGGTGTTATGTACTGAGTCAGGTTCTTGTTCTGCTAGAGGTTTCTTGCTGTTGAAGGCGAGGTTTTCCTCTCTACTGTTACCACACGCTCAGTATGAAGGATTGATGAAAAGTCAACGACCCAACAGAAGAAATTGTTTACTGTCACTACATCTTCAGCAATGAGTGAATGTGGAAAGTTTAATTTGAAAAATAAACTGAATTTACTGTACTGTTTGATGAATGTAAGTGTGACTGAATGACTTTTTTTGAAAAGCGTCTCGAGACGACATTTTTTGAGAATTGTCGCTATGCAAATACATTGAATTGATAAAACTTCATCCCGACTCTGTCTTGTAAAAAAACCCCCCAAAAATAGTGTTTTGGAGACCTGATGTGCTGCTATGACAAATTCCTTAGAGAAATCGTAGGTGAGACTATTTTTTTTGACACATAAGCAGGATAATAGATGACTGCAGCCGAAGAAAGTCTTTCCGTCTTTAATGTTGCTGTTTTTCGTGTTGCAGAAAGATGTATGAAGACAGATCCAAGGAAAACAGCCTGTGACCTTCCTTCCCTCTTATTCCTTCCTTCCATTCTCTCTGTTTCTATCTCCAACTCTTTGGTCTTAATAGCCTTTTCTGCCTCCTTTTTATTTTTTTTTCTCACACAAGCCTTCATCTAACCCCGGCACTCTGTCAGACGTTCTCTCTCTCTCTTTCTCTCTCTCTCCCTGCTGACTTTGCCCTTCCTTTGGTTCCCCCACTCATTTTTTCCATGGCTTTTTTTGGGTGCCTCTTTGCTCTCTCATTCTCTCCTCCTACTCAAACCACGCGACGCAGCACATCTGACGGCAGCGGCGGTTAGCTGAGCCCGTCTCCCTCCCTGCGTTTGCCGCCACCACAGCAGTTAACTTAGTCCAAACCAGATGTTTGTTTTTATTCCTTCTCTCCAGAGGGACAAGAAAAGAAAAAAAAAAAGCTTGAGGGTGCAAAAACCCTGTTTGTTTGCGACGGGAGTCTTCCCCTCGTCAACGAGAAAACATTAAAAAAAACAAAAAAAACAATGTTCATGGTGGAGTCCAGGTGAAGTTGCTTCTTTCAGTAGCTGTGTTTTCATTAAGCATAAAATTGTGCAACTTGAAAGTGGGAAATCAAATTTGCTTAATGGAAAAATGCCAATTTGGAAAAAACGTATGTTTTTGCTAAAAAGATTTAACATTATGATGAAGTGTTGTTTTTTTTTTTTGGCCATATCAAAATTGGATTACTTCACAAAACTCTAATGGAAACACTTTTTTCAGATGTTACAACTGGTGGAAACGTAGAAGAAAACAGCAGGAAGTAGCAGGAGGATGTTTTTGTTTTTTTCTCACAGCATCACACAGTTCATAAAAAGTTGTGTGTCATTCCAGCTTGGCCTGATTTAATGACGCTGGTTTCCTTAATTTTGGGAGATCGGTGATCGGCCTACACTTACACGCTTACGATCTTGTCCACTGATTTTATCAGTTAACAATAGTCACCCGACTGTTACCAACTCAGCAACTTCCATACTACATTTAGCACCATTTGAGACAAAAAAACACAGGTAAACATGGTGTCGGCCATCGGCAGGTCAAGCTTTTAAAAGATCGGTAATCGGCGATTGGCCAGAAAACTAATTCCAACGCGTTGAGTCCAAAGCTCTTCTGTAAAATGTCCGACAACAATTTCCCCAAAACGCTGCATATGTAGTCGCTCCCACGTATAAGGGGCTTGTCACTCAACGCGATTCCAAAATCTCCTCTGATGGCTGAATTATGAGCATCTCATGTAACTGCCATGCTTTTTAATTGAATTTATTCACATGATTTCAATTTAATTCCTTATTAATGGAATCACTGCAATTGCAAAATAGTTTGTTTTTCTTCCCCAACATCAGCAGAATATAGAATATAGACAAGGATTTGCGCACATTTGTAATGGAGACGCAGATAATGATGAATTTATTTCATGGGTGGAAAACTCTTCCAAAATAGCAACAAGATGCTTCATCACACGCCACAAGAGCAGAAATCTGCTTTGATTTGCAGTGATATCATTAGCTTAATGGCTCTACACTTCCACATGCTCCAGTGTGTTGTAACGATGCTTCACCGTTCGAGAAATGAGCTCTTCAGTTAAGAGCGGTGAAGGAAGCCCCATGGCCTCCGCCGGCCCCCCCTTCTGCAAAGGCTCATTAAACACGACATTTAGGAAAGATTAACTACGTGTAAAATTATCTCGCGCCGAGCTTGGCTCCAGGCTGGCTCATTAAGACAAAAACCCACCACGGTGTGTGGCTCCAAACCCACCTTCAGGACGTTGACGTAGGGGGCGCCGTCAGGGCCGTAGCGGCTGCCGTTCACCTCGATGTGTTTGAGCCACTGGATGTGCGGCTGGGCGTCGCTGTAAACCTTACAGTGGAACTCCACGTCGCTGCCCACCACCACCGTCTGATTGGCCGGCAGGCCCGCCTGGAGGATCGGCCGGTGGGGCGAGCGCTCTGAGAGAAGCATAGACGGTAAGGCTTTTTTCCCCCTTTTTTTTTTTTTTCCCCCTTTTTTTAAACCAGATCAGACAGATAAATGATTCCCTGACTATTTATGTGAGAAGCCGCAATTTAAAATGAATTCTGAGCGCAACAGGAAAGCAGTGAAACGCAGACGAAGCAGGAGTCGAGTGAGCTTTCTTGTTAGAACTAGCTCATAACCTGGCCGCAGAATTTTAAAGGACTTGTAAATGTTTAAGCGAAAGCTTTGTTTAGGCCAGTAAACAAGACTGTAAGCATGAAAAAAACATGAGCAATTTTGTCTAGTTTAATAGACAGCAAAAAAGGTCTGAGTTTAGCAACGTTCCTCAACTCTAAACAAACGTCAACAAAGTAAGATCAATTTTACAAGTTCCAAAAACTGAACATGTTGGACATACAGATAATACAGAGGCTTATTGAGGGTTAAACAGGACAAAGTTTAATAAATAAAAAAAAAATTTATTCAATGTAAAATGAAATAAATAAATGTTTAACTAAATATTTTAATAATTTATTTAATGTAAAATGTATTTATGAAATATGTAATTAAATCATTAAACCTAAAATTTTGTAAAAAATTGTTTGCATAAAAAAAAATGATAGGAATAACAAAATAAAACAACATGCAAACTTATACCTGTCTAATTAGATAATTTAATTATTTCATTGTTCCTGTTCCTGCAGAGTTACCGTGAAGTCATTTTATCTGTGAAACTCCACCATAAAAGTCGAGGGACGGCGCTGCGGACGGGGCCAACACTGATCTGTTGAACTCCGCTAGATTAGTTTAATTTAGTGATAAATTAAAAAAAATTTTTTGTCCCTTTTAACTCTCTGTGTCTGCTTAGTTCATATTGTTGTAGGTGGAGCTGCGATCTCTGTTTCAGTTTTACTGCAACTTTAATAACTGTCGACACAAGAGGCTCACTTTTCAAACCGCTGTTGCTTACAAACACGTACAACTGAATATCATCGGCATAAAACGCAATGAAAAGACTGAATAAGAGCAGCTGAAAGTTCGCAACAGAAGGATAACCTGTAGCTTTTACGAGTTAAAGTGAAAGTAAACGCTTACCTAAAACGTCCAGCTGGTAGGTGTGACTGATGGTGCCGTACTTGTTCTGCACCACGCAGGTGTAGTTTCCCCGGTCCGACGGCACGGCGCTTTCCATCACCAAACTCCACTGCTGGTGTCTGAGCTGAAGATAGAAGGAATGCGTCATTACTACCAGCACTGTCACAATAACAAACATTGCTGGATGATAAATTGTGCCAGTAATTATTGCGATACAGGATAACATTGTTTCGAGGTCATTTTCAAAGATAATGACGTAATAATGCATTTGCCCTCCCAAAGACCGATAAACTCTAATTTCGTAAAGAACACTTCACACTGGAACTGGAAGATATTTTAATTGTCCAAAAATAAAACCAAAAACAATAAACGAAACAGAAATGAAAACTACCAAATTAATAAAATGGATTAATAAGTATGTAAACCAAATCTTCCTTCAAAAAATATTAATCTAAATGGAAATCATCCAGTTCATTTAATTTATCATCCAATAAACTGACAAATTGCGACAGGCTTAATTACAACAAGTTGAAGTTGGAGAAACAAAAGTCCCTTTGAAAACATATAAGGAGATATTGTGGTGATTTTAAGAAGCAATAATAAAACAAGCAGGTCCAGGCGATACAAACTGAACTCTACAATGCCAGAATTTGTTTGACGTATACACCTACAACAGATTATCGTCTGCATAAAACGTAATCAAATCAACACCAGATAAGGAACAGAAAGATACGCGTCAGATTTTCCACTTTACTGTGGATCACTCTAATTCTCAACTTGATAACAAAGCTAAAATTCATAAACAATGATGGTTAAATTATCATCATTCACCTACAGAAGCCATTTTCACACTGGGTTACTTTCACAGGAGAGTGTCTGTGAGGGCTGACAGACTTTTTCTTCTTTTTGCACCTCCGAAATTGGTTTCACTGTACCACTCAAGAGCAATCCATCGCCGGAGACTCAAAAGCTAAATTTTGAGCGGTAATTCAAACCAGGTGTGGCTGGAAAGCACGGCAGACAGATACTAAGTTGACAGGCTAAGAAGGCAAAGAGAAGGGGAGGGAGTTAGCAGAGGAGCGGCTACGCGCCGACAGGTGGCGTGTCCATGGGCCGGCGGGAGCGACCCACGGCGCTTAACGGGGGGAAACGGGTGCCGCAGGGTGAACTTCACTTGAAGAGGTCAGAATTTCTAATGAGTGATGTCAACCAGGTGCCTTTTCGGGGTGGAACACTTCACCTCACCTGCGTAGCAAAATGTTTTCACAAACACGCTTTATGGGGGAACCGAACAGATATACGCGTCGCATTTGGAGGCAAAGAATCCCTCCCACCGCCTTTTCTTCTTCTTCCCTCTGGAACACACACTTCTTCACCCTCTCTCTTCGAGGTGCATTCGGAAAATAAAGCAACAGTGTAAATATTATGCCTGAGTGTGCTTTTTTTTTTCATCTTCTTCTTCTTCTCGCAGTTGCGTGGTAACATAAACCAGGCCGCCCGCTCGGCGTTGGCAAATGGTTTTTCTGTGGAATGGCTGGCTCCACCCCGTCTATCCCCTCTCTGAGATGAGGAGTCAAACTCAAGTCAATGGCTGCTCTCATGAGCAGATGAGTGACGCCTTGTGCTGTGGTCGCTGAGGGGAGGGAAAAAAAAAGTTGGTGCATGAGAAGGGAGGAGGCTAAAATGTGGTAAAATATGAGCTGGAGCTGATATTCAGTGAAAGCCAGGACCACCAACAGAACCAGGGAGACTATAATCACAGCTATGCCATACATTTACCACTCTCTCTCTACTTCTGGGACTTTGATGTGCAAACGCTTCATTTCAGATGTTACGTTTTTGATGGACTTTGTAAAAAATCTGAACTCATGTTTTGTTTTTAAATGTGGCATTTCATGATGCGTAATGTCCATCAGAAGCATCTCCGTAGCTTTTTGCACATTTTGTGTGCTTTACTGAGATTGTAAGTGATAGAGCAACATAAATTAGTTCATACTGGGCAATGGTAGGACACAGTGGGAGGATTTGTTAAAAAATGTTTACAAATAAAAACCTGAAAAGTGCTGCTACCATTTCTACACAGCCCCCTCTTAAATAAAACCATCCAGTTACATTCAGAAGTTCCAGTGGGAACCTTTTTGTCTGCGCGTTTCTGGTAGGCCTGTAAGACTGACGTACAAGCAACATCTGCAACAATGGACGACAAAGCCACTTCTCTTTGTCCACTGCGGGTTCATTTCCCACTCAAATATTGTTCTGATTGGACGCTGGAAAAGACAATTGTTGTGTTCAAGTTGTGCTAAAAGCAGTTAGCCTGTCAGCAAAGCTATTCAAGCCTAAAATAGCATCTCAATGCTAAACATGCAACAGCAGCACAGACGTCCCCAGGGCTAATGTCAGCATCCGCATTCCACATTTATAAAGAAGTTACATCAATGATTAGAGTTCCTGAAACACTGGAAAAATTGAGTAGAACAACACTGTGCACCAATCTGATGGCGGAATAACCTAAATAACGACAAATTTCTGTCTTGTTGAGCTCAAATATCAATTATTTCAATAATTGGATTGATGGATCTCTACTAATGACTCAAGTGAATGCCCCATTTCTCAGATATTCATTTGTAAAAAAAATATCAAAACATCCTTGTCCTGTTGTATGACATAAAATTTCCCCCAAAAATGCTAAAAAAGTTTGCCATGGCGAGACACTGTATGCAGCTCTCACTTTCTGAAATCAAATTTCTTTCTGCTGTTGATTAAATATGAACTCTCAGTGACTTTGAGCGTTTACATTCCTCCGCCTTTCGTTGGTCACTTTAATTATTTTCTACACGCGGGCCGTTGGCTTTTATTAACATGTTACACTGGCTAACCCCTGGTGAACCTGTAGCATTAGTCCCCAAATGTGATAATCCCATCCATTTCAATCATGCCAGATTCCAAGCAGAATTAAATTATTAAGCAGCTTATGTTCCAGTCATACGAGGCTTTAAAGGTTTTAGGGGCTTTGGCCGTGGCTATACGGAGAAGCGCCAGCCATGGGAATGGATGGGGGGCTTCACACTGCAAAGAAACGCCTGCATCGAAAGAAGACCGAACTAGAGATGCACCGATCCCACATTAACACCTTTACCAGTACCGGTACTGGAAAAAAATTCTAGATTGGGTATCAGAAACAGTGTACAAAAATCCATAAGGGCAGATCTATTCAGTCTAATTCTATGCTTTGTGCTCTGAGCAACGTTATGGTTTATAATTTATTTTTATGTTATTTGTAGAATTCCTAATTGCACTTTCTGAACAATTTGAAAGGTTTGTTGCAGTTTATTTTTTACATGTTTGACCAAACTAGTCAACTTATTGTTTTTGACAGTTTCTTTATTATTTAGTTTCCATTGGCTGTTCCTCTCCTGAATAAATTAAAATTGTTTTTACATGTTTGACCAAGCTAGTGGAGCTATTGGTGTATTTCAGTGAGCTGTACTGGTGTAGAGTTACACCAAACGTAATGTACTGGATTACACCAGTACATTAATGTCTCTGTTTAAAAAAGAAACATTTGTAGTGAGTTCTGTTTGGCTGTTTTCCTGTATGTGATTGGCCGACACTAAACCTCAAATAGGTGTCGGTATCGGAAGTGGAAAGAACTGAATCTTTGCATCCTAAGACAAAGATTTTGTTGTTTCCGGTACAGAGGGAAGACACGGAAGTACACTTTGGTTAGCTCATCCCAGCAGCTGGCTATTTCATGTATTTCAACAGACAAGGGAAATTATCCTTGATGGATGTTAAAAAAGAAAAAAAATATAAATTTTTTGGTGGAGTTTCCTGAGAAAACACAGGAAGCTTCGTTCCCCTTTATTGTCCAAATCCTCTGTCTTCACCTCGCAAAATAGCCCTGTCAGAACAAGTGGGGGCCAGTTAGCAGAATTTATGAGTGTGTCAGAGCGGACCAGCGGCCCGGATCCGCGCTACCGTCTAATTTGACCCGCAGAGAGGGCAGAAGCAGGAAGATGCAGCCCTTCGGGGCTCACTATTAAAACTGGGAAAGTTTTGTTCGTCTGCTGCCTGACTTTGGCTCAGCTTGACACTCGCATCAACGACGACGAGGATGAGGGAGTAAAATAGGATGTGTGAAAGCGACAAAATCGAACCCCGTTAACGGCAAGTCCTGCCTTTCAAAGCCATAGTGTGATTTAATAAAAAAAAAAAAAACAGGTGAGGAAAGTAAGCGTTGTGGCTACGGGAGGTCTAAAATTAGATGAGGCGTTGAGGGGGGAAAATAAGGGGTCTAAAAATAATCTCGCAAGCGTAGAAATTCTAGTGGAGGCTGTTCTAAAAACTGTAGTGGAAACTGGAGGATTTTGAAGTGCTTAAAGTCTTAAAAAGTAACAGTGGAGGCAGATTAAAAGCTCCTGCTTTGGAATGCTGTCAAAACAGAGGGTGAAAATTCTGGACGGAAGAAGAAGAAAAAAAAACCAACTAATATTCAGCAACACAATGAAACCCCCGCTTCAAACAGCAGCTTTATGTGTTGGAAGAGAAAAGATGGCTGAATGGGCTGATGGCACGCCTATCTCCTGCCATGTCCATCTGACAGCTCAATAGAGGGTTAAACTTTGACCGCCATGCCCTGGCCTTGGAGAGCTCCACAGTTGTCTGGGAAGCAGAACGGAGCTGGAATCTGAGTTTTAATAAATGACCTACACATCTTATTAACAACAACTTTATGTAGTTTACCGTTTAGTTCTCTATGGGCCCTGACGGTGCTTGAAAATTAACTTAAATGCCTCAAAAGACACGGTGGGAGTTGGAGAGGGATAGTAAAATGTATGACTCAGAGCAAAACGTGGACCTGGTGGATGAGAAACAACTGATTATTCTGAAATTATACTTTCTTATTAAAGTGGAAAATAACCATTTTACAAGAACGTTGTCAGCATTTTTCTAAAAAAAAACAAAACAAAAAAAAAACTGTATAGCTTCCAGCTGATCTGCCCAACTCACCCGTAAAGGTTTTGTCAGCAGCTTTTTAACTATCTCCTGTTTTTGTTTTTGAACACTTCATCTGAAAAAAAGTGATCTGGGTATCAAGTTTCTATGTTTTCTTTTGTTGCTGTTGTTTTTTAGATGTTTTTATTGACTAAACTTTGCCAATATTTCTTACAGTACATTTTCTTTTCAAATATTTTCAAATTCAAAAATACTTTATTGATCCCAAAGGGAAATTAAATGTTGTTGTAACTCATATTAATTCAAATTTCTTTAAGGAGTTATTGTAGATGGCTTCTGTTCAAGAGGTGCCATGCATTCACAGCCGTTTAGTCATATAAAAAATACATAATCAATAGTTTTTCCATCACAATTTTTGTCCGTCATCACAAGAGAACCACAAAATATCATGATAAAATTCAAAGTCCATATCGATCCACCAGTTTGCACTCGTTTTAATTTAGTGCTTATTGTGACAGGCTTGGTTGAATCTTACAGTGGAGCTGACAATCTGGCAGTGAGCGAGTTGCTATCTGACTGAAATTATGCCTGCTAGCTAACCGACTGACGGACTTACATCGATAAAGTTTAATTGCTCAAAGCAGGCCCAAACGCCTGGTGTAGCTAGGAATAAGTCAAATAGAACTGGAACAATGATTAGATCTACGCTGTGGGTCGGCTAGCTGCTCCTTAAACACGCGCCTCATGTGAAGAGCAAGTGGTCCACAAAACCAGCATGGCTGAGATTCATTCAGCTAAAGTTACCCATGGCTGTCAGGACTAAGATGATGTTGTCAAGTCAGAATGCATGCAGCAGGAAGATGGCTTCACCTTCAGGACCGTGATGGGAATAGAGTCTTTAGAGTGTCATTGTTGTGGTGACAGAGCCTAGGCCCCGCCCCCATGGCTTCTGCCCCCCCCCAACCCTCCACCCACATGAACCCATCACCTCCACATGAAAGACGGGGTGATACGGGGTGATACGGGGTGACAGAAAGCTGTCTGCATCTGTCCATCGCTCACGCTGATGTGGGGACATTTCAATCTGGGGCCGTTCTGTTTGAAATACTTCATGTCTTTATTTCTGTGTTTATTCATTCCATTTCCGTAACTTTCAGTTACGGAAGTGTCTAGCTGGCAGAACTCAGAAAGACATTCAAGAGAGGTATCGGGTTAAAGAGAGAAAACGTTCTCGTTATGACGATATGCAAAGCTCATCGTTATAATGAGAAACTTTCTCGGTTTTACCAGGTATTTAAAAAACATGCTCTTCTGACAGACTGTGACTTGTTAAAAGGTATAAAGACACCCGGTTTCCTCGAGACGGCTTCTAAAAATCCCAAGAAGTGTTAACGTTTTAATGTTAATATCTTTCATATTTAAAAGGGAAGATATTTTGATTTTAACGAGATATGAATCTCTGTATTATGTGTTTTACATCTCATTATGACGAGAAAGTTTTCTCTTTTAAATGAGGCACTGCTCCTGAATTTATTTCCAAACTCTGGCAGTTAAATGCTTCCGTAGGAATAAAATTACACACAGGTAGATTATATTTACTAGTTAGGTGGCTTATGAATGTAATCAGTTGTTTTCATTTAGAGGTACTATAGTAAATGGAGGGGGAAACTGAATGAGGATTTGTATTTGTAAAAATATGGTTTTGCTGATAATTATTGAAACACTTTTTAATCAGCACAAATTTTAATTTTAAAAAGTGATCTCTTGAAAAGACATTAAAAGTTTTAGATTTATAAACGGCTGGCAGATTTAACAAAAAATAAATGTCAACCAACTGATGCATTTTTATTTGAATTTCTTTCGCTTAAGGTCTAGAGAGTGATGCTACCGCTGGCAACAGACAACGAGATGTTTGTTTAAATATTACGTCACAGCAAAATGAACTGTGCGGTAGAAAGAAGAAAAAAACTAACATTTTGGATTACAAGAAAAATCAAGTGTTGTTAACATCAAAGACACTAAAATGCAGAGAAAATAAAGATATTAATGAGGCGGTGATGTGGTCAGAGGTCTCAAATTCGGATGGGTTCAAGCTGTTACGCCTGACGACCCTGAAGCCCGACCTGTCACACTGGCCTGTCACCCAGTGCCATGACCTCTCCCTTCACTTCGGTGAGGGCAAACACTGCCGCATGGTAATCACTAACTGGATCCTAAAACCGTTCTGGGACGGAAGGGAGGGGCGGGGAATGTGAATATTACTCAATAAAGACACATGGGAGAACGACTTCATTAACCAACACAGACATAAAGGAAGATGTACCACTTTTTCTGCCATGTTCAGTAAGAGAGGAACATCTTACGTCATCAACCACCCCTGAAGATCCAAATTTAAGTTACGGCTAAGGAGAAGTAGAGCAGCTTTAATATACCAGATAGAGTAGCAGATAAGTGAGTAATTAAATGTAAAAATCAACGTGTCAATACGCTAATGCTAGCAAGAAAAAAAAAAGCATAAGGTGAAATATTTTTGGAAGAATCTTTAGACTAGAACCGGTTTAGGCTTTTCAGAATAAAATTAGAATTTTAATGTCATTTCCAAGTTATCACCACCTGGTGGAGCAGGGGCGGTATTACAAGGTTGTTACTAAAAAAATGGTCATTAATACAAATTGTTACTTCACATGAAATACTCAAATATTTTTTTTCAAGTAGAACTGATGTAAATTTTTTCCCAAAGAAGGACTTTCACAGGAGTTTAATGAAGAAGTTGAAGATCAGACAAACAGGTGGAATAAACATGTTGTACTCTGAGCAGTCAGTTGGGGATTAATCTGCTGCTAACAACGTGGAACCAACCTTATCATCAGCAAATCATCATGTACACTACACACGCTAAAAGCTGCTGTCGGGGAGCCACTTCAGTCCAAGTTAGGGTGTCCTGAGGGCTGCTGACAGGTGTGTGTGAATCTGTGCGGGTTGCTGGGTGTGTGTGTGTGTGAGGTGGTGGGGGGCAGATAGATAGATAGATAGAAGAACAGAGAGTGGGGACAGAGCGGGGGAGACAACTGCTGTTGGTCTGCTGGGAGCAGATGTTGGAAATCTTTGTAAACTGTTAATAGCTGCAGGATCTCATTACATTTAACTCTTTAAAGGCCAAAGTTCCACTTGGGAAGAAATATGTTTCAGTGCTTCTCTGCCAGTTTTCCTATGATATTCTTCAAAATACAAATTTATTTGGTGTAAAACAAGATTTCTTTTAAAAAAAAGATCCTTTTACAGTATTATTTTCATGGGTGATTAAATAATGTCTCCAACGATCAAAATCTGCTGTAAAGATTATTCAATAGAGAGCAAAGTAAGAGTACCTCTGACCAATTGAACATGTTTAGCAGGACTTTTCAAATTGAATACCAGTGAGTTCCAATATTACCGTACATATTTGGTTATTAGTTATTAGATAAACAAACCTAAGGCTGTGACAGAGAGCGCAGCTTCAAGTGATTCTGTTGACAAAACTGAACACAGCAGCTGTTTGCTGCAGCGCTTCACTGTCAGCGCTGGACTATCATGCGAGCATGCATGTGTCTGGTTTCAGGACTGCAGTTTGACCCCCCACCACCACCACTATTAAACTTATTTTGGTCGTTAGTTGGTAGAGTATGCCTCCGTGGCGTCTTTCACGACATTTATACACCGTGAGAAGATCCGCCGGGCACGCCGTTCTTTCACCACTCAAGGTTTACGCTCCTTTAGTAACGGAAACTCACGTCAAGGACCAATCCCGGCGCTAACCCTACAGATGGACGGACAGCGGAGTAGCTATCCTCCCAGGGAGATTAACATGCCTTGCTACGGGACACTCTGGCAGCACCTTAAGGGGTGGAGATTGAGACCTCCGCCTGGCAGAGTTCCGAGTGTGAAGGTTTGAATCTAAAAATCTCCTGAACTTCTCTACCCTTTTAGGTGTCAACATGCTCTTCCTCTCACCTTGATGCCTCCCATTCTCTGCTCGCCCTTGAACTCCTTGCCGTTCTTGAGCCAGTGGATGGTTGGCATCGGGTTTCCGTCGGCGGCGCAGCGGAACTTGACAGTGTTTGCTGCGGGGACGGCCAGGAGCTTCTTGTCCATCCGTTCGGGCTTTGTCCAAAAAGGAGCTTCTGTGGGTCCAAACACAAAATATCGTTACAGACAATAAAGGAATTCCCACAGAGCTGGCAGGACTTAAGAGAAAAATGCTAAACGGGCTCGCTGGTCGATTTCTGCTCCTGTTTTCTTTAGTATTCTTAGATCATATAACATTTTGAAGAAAGACCCTTTGGGAATGTACACATACATGTTACTATAATTGCAAAAATATGGCGCAGAGCGGAAAGCTTGTTCTCCTGCCCTGTTCTGAAAGTGATGCAGCTTGGATGACTTATGCTGCACTCTGTCAGAAACAAATGGGGGATTCTGGATTTCAAAAGATCCTCCAACACAACAATGTAAAGAGCAGGAAACATGAGTTGGCTCTTTTAAGTTTCGGCTTTACTTTTGGACACATATTTGTGCAAAAGTAGTCACACCAAGCCTAGGGACAACCAGTCCACAAGCGCCGCTTCGTCCAGAGGAACTGGACCATCTGCTATTGAGAAACAACTGTTTCTCAATAGCCAATGAGGCGCGGCCTCTGTCAAAGTCTGAAACGATTTATCACTAACGTTTAGTCGTGACATATGTAATGCGCCAACTTGATGAAGCTTACTAGAAATTGTGTGCGCTGTAAACAACTTAGAGATGGGAATCCAGCGGAATTGGGTAGGATGACAATGGCCAAACATACAACCACAAACTTCAATGTATTTTATTGTGATTTAATGTGATAGAGCAGACACTCTACCTCCCAATATGACTGACATGTGGCTCAGTATGGAAAACAGTCATATGTTACTGTTGGAAGATAACAGGCACCTGCGGACAAAGTTCTAATCCAATCCCATTTTCATCCAATTTCAAGCCCCGCTTGATTTACAAAAGGATGTTGTTCAGTTCATAACAGCGTCTCAGAGAAAACATGGCTTGACAGAAATTGAAAAAGCATTAGGAGCGGAGCCTGAAGCTCTCCGAGGGTCCGAACAAAACTTATCATCTCCTTCGCCTCCGAAACAATGCGAGGGTTCATCTGAATTGCGCGATCCTGGGAGTTTGGAAACCTGTCAGGGTCGATTTATTGAGTTGTATTGAGGAGACTTTGGACAAAGGGAGTGCAGCCAGTCAGACGAGCTCTTTGTCCCATCTGTGAGGCTGAGGAGGGTGAGAGCACTGAGGCATGGTACGCTCACTCTCTTTACTGTGTGTGTGCGTGTGCGTGCGTGTGCTTCCCTGGACAAAAGCTGGGGAGGTGGCTGACCGGTCATCAGATGTCTCTTTTACTTTTCCAAACTCCGGAGGGGAGAGAGGAGCTAATTACCATCTGAATGCCAGGACTTCTGTCCCTGTGTGTGCTCCATCAGGCATGGATGAGATAATAATTAAAAAGTAATCCTAACCCCCCAGTCCCCCACCCTGCAACAGCCGAAGTGACGCTTTCTTACTTCAGGTGGGACGTCAATCACTGCCGAATTACAATCTCGGCGTCAGATCTGCTACATGTGCTTTTATCACGATGCCTGCGGTGTTCTGATGCATTTCTGACACACAGTGTTTTGGCTCCTGCTTTCAAACACTGGCATCGGCTTCACAGAGTAATTGCAACCAGGCTGAGGGAGATATTCAGTGTTGAGAGATGCAGACGTATCCTCTGAGAAAGCAAACAGAAGGTTCCTAAAAACCTATCAGACAGACAGTAATTGAGCGGGTGTGCGTGGAACGCAGACTTCCACCGTCCTCAGCTTGCAAAGACAAACACTCTCCCCACATCCAAGCACTTGCACACCATCTCCACCTCCACCTCCAAATGAAGAAACTCTGAGGCTTCCTGACTCCCCTGCTCGCCCCCCGATCTCCCTGTAGCGTTAGCGGCTCGTCACTCCCTCTCGGTGTGGGACAACCCTCTAAGGAGTCTGAACACATTGTTTTCTTGGCATTGCAGTAAGCCACACACACTCAGTCCAAAAAAGAAAAGTAACACACACACACACACCCACCCCCACCACCACCCCCCCCCCCACACACAGGGTTTTTAAACAGTCGCTTTCCCAATGTGTGGTCCTTCTGTTTCTGAACTCATCCGAGCCTGAAAACGCTTTCCTGCTGTCGGTCCCTCAGCCACAATGATGTCTCCAACCCCAGAATAGATGGGGACTCAATACATTGGAGGAGTCACCATGGTTTCCTACCCAAGTTTGCTGTTTTTTTCTCTTCTAACATCTTGTTCTGTCATTGAGACATTCTTTATAGTAATCAAATTCCAGTCCAAGTACAACATCTAGGAGGATTCTTCCCAAACAATATCTTGCTCTGATAGTGTTATACAGACAATAAAAACTGTAGAGGTGCACCAAGAATTTGACCGGCATTACCGCAACTGTCGGAATCCCAGCTTGAACAGGCCTTGACGACCGACAAATGGAAGTCTTAAAACGGATCTTTTTCAGTTAATTGAACACACCATCACAAAGAGCTTCCAGGTCATGTTGACAGCAACATTCTTTGGTGTTTACAATGTTACTGAGCACAGAAACTTCAAAGTTACCTTTTTTTTTAGCTAACATTTCCTGTAAAAGTTTGATCTGCTGATTGTATTTGTGATCAATCTTGGGTAACGCATACAAGAATGTGCGGTCAGATCTAATAGGTGATAGCTTTGACAAGGTGGTCCTTATTTTTGGATTAAATGCATACATTTCTAGGTTTTATTTAATTTTTAATAAATTAATAAAATGCATCAAAGTAGCTGGTGCATTTTTAGAGTTCTTTGTCTTTTATTTCTTATTTTTGATGCATGTAATAAATTTGAGAAAGTAGAATCTGATTTTTCAGTATTTGAGAAGTGAATTATCTGATTCAAATCTCTTCCCGACTGATTGGTGCATCTTTGTTTAAAAGAGAACTGTCACATGAACTGTTCAGAGTGAAAGAGAAAGCAAGAGCTGTTCTCTGTTATCCTGAAATGCTTCCAAGAACTGAGTGTCATCGAACAGTCCAGGACTGATGATTAAGGGTTCTCTAGAAAATCCGGTTTGTTTGGGGAAATGTGAACCCGTAATCGAACTCTGATGTTTCTGTTTAATTCAGAATCGGATGAAATCGGCATAGACTAAACATGAGAAATTGGTCACAGCATAGTGATTAGGGCATCTTAACATGAAAGGAGCAAAAATATAAAAATAAAAGTGAAACAGAAGAGATAACAGTTGAAGCTATAAATTCTATCGCTACACCAGTTTAGTATAGGGTAGATTCAGAAGATGTACCACCAAAAACATAAAGCCTTCCTTCACTTTAAAAGCAGCAGGCAGAAGCTGTTCTGATTGCAATATGACTTTTCTTTCATACTGCAGTCCGGCTCCATGTGCTCTGCTTCACACAGGAATTCTATCCCATGTCTAATTGGCTGGATGGCATTTCCTCAGCAGAGGCGGGATTTTCGTGGGAGGGGAGTGGCACCTCCAAAGAGGCACACGGTCCACAGAACCCTTTCCTGCCTGGATATTTGCTGTAGTGGAAACTCTTCCACTGTAACAGAATGATTCAGCCATGCCACTACAGAGACGTGTCCACCTGACAGCTGTGGGGTGAGGAAAACCCTTCCAGTGCCTAAAACTACACCAGTGGCTTCCAACATGTTTGATAACTTATTCCAAAGTGCGATGGAGGAAATCACTGAACACAGAAGGAAGAAAGGCCCGTCTGTGGGAGGAGCAAGGATTTACTGCTCCATTACAGGATCATATTGCTATGATTTGACAGGGAAGTACAGAAATATTTCAGTTTCTTCTGTATAAAAATACATGATCAAAATACTGCTTTTAAAGCAATGGTAAACGCAACTCCCTGTGTTGAAACATAGGGATGGCAGAATCATTATGTGGGGACACATTGCAACGTAAAAAAAAAAAAAAGCTATACATCTTTTTCCTCCCGAATTTGTGCTTGAGTATCTGTTGGTTTATCAAATGAAATGTAAATAAAAAAAGTTTATGTTTGTGATGGATGCATCGATTCACTTTTTTCACTTCTGATACCGATGCAGATATCAAAGGTTTAGTATCGGCCGATAAGGTCCGATACAGAAAAACGGCTTAAAACATTTCTTTTCTCAAATGCTAACATAAATGCGATGAATCACAAGTGTATTTGCCGACTCTGCCCCAGAACAGCACACTTTACTAACAGCAGCTCCACTAGCTTGTTCAAACATGTAAAAACAACTTTCATTTGTTCAGTCAGTGTAATTAGGAGAGGAACAGCCAATAGAAAATAAATAATAAATTGACAAAAACAACAGATTGACTATTTTGGTCAAATATATAAAAATAAACTGTAACAAACCGTCTTTCAAATAGGAATATAATGTAAAATATATAACGCATGCCATCACTCAGAGCACAAAGCATAGAATTAGACTGAACAGATCTGCCCTTATATATTGGGAACATTGTCTCCGATACCTGATCTAGAATTTTTTTTCCATATTGGGACTGATACAGATATTAATATGTAATTTGAATGACATCAAAAGGCTTGAAGAGGTTAGTTAGATCCGATTTTCTGTTTTTTGTTCCAATGCTGCTCCATATGCAGATGAGCCATTTTTACATGAACAGAAATAAACTACAGAGGTTAGTGGAGTGTGCAGCCCCAGCAGGGTTATACACTCTGTGGCCGTTTTCCTTTAAGCCCAGCTGTTCCCACTGCTCTACCCTCTCTGATCCCAAGCCCCTGCTTCCGTGTCTTCACATTCCCTCTGACTTCCGGCTCCGTGATGCAGGTCAGAGAGCCGTGACTGCGTTACTTTCGTCTACTGGGCTCGAGCGTGGCGGCAATTAGACGGGGCAGGACATGGAGGGCGGCCGGGGCGCGAGGCCCGCCGGCGCTGACACGCTGCACCGGGTGAAGTCGAAGAGAGTGTTTTAATTGTGTAATTGTATAATTTGCCCTCGCTGACGCCTGCGAGCACACAGGCAGATTTCATTACAGATTACACTGGGGCCCTTTGAAGGTGCACTGCGCCGGAGGGCCTGCGGGGACCGAAGGAAAACAGAGCTGGAAGAATGGCGGCTGTGGAGCAGCGTTGCGTGGCCAGGCGTCCGGCTCTCTGCTCTCCTGCCAGGGTAAACATGGAGGCTGCATAGCTCCGGAGCACGGCACAGCACAGATTAGGCTCTGTTAACATTCCACCCTCCAACACACATACACTGCACTTTTTACTCACCACAAGCTGAGAGAGTGGGCACTGCTTGTCCACTCACGAAAAAACCTGACTTTCAGATGTCCTGTTCACTGTGAGATACTGGAAGATAACTGAACGCTTACATTAGTCATTTTTAGACGCCTCAACCACTGAGGCATTTCAGGGCTCTAAAGGGTGGAAGAAGAACCAGTACATATGGAGACATTGAGTCTTAATCTGCTAAGTAATCTACAGTAAAGCTGAAACGATTAAGCAAATTAATCGTGATTAATCGATTATTGAAATAATCTGCAACCAATTTAGTAATTGATTCACTGTTAAATGGAGTATACAGACTGTATAAAAAGGTGATTTCCTGAAAGAAAGAGGTAGAGATAACCGAGCTTCTCTTGCCATCTCTATGGGAGAAACCAGATACCCTATAGAGGAAACTCATTTCATACGCTTGTCCGTAATCTCGTTCTTTCGATCACTACCTGGAGCTTGTGACCATAGAAGAGGGTAGGATCGTAGACCGACCAGTAAATCCAGAGCTTTGCTTTCAATTCAGCTCGCACAAATTCCCACTCATTCGTGAACAAGACCGCCATTATAAAATGTTCACACTAAAACCACATTGACATTTGTGTTTTCAGATCAATAACTTTTAACTTGAACTCTTGCCAGCCTATATTTGTACTCCACTCGCACTAAGAAATGTCAACTCTTATGCTTTTCGCTGCTCACAACAATTTGCTGCTTCTTCATTTCTCTTGCGTTTGCCAGGTAAAGAGTCTTTCGTTCACTCTGCTCCCTCTTTTTGGAACTTGCTACAAGAAACTCTGAGACTGACTGAATTCATCTCATTTAGTGCTTCTGCATCCAAACTAATGACATGTCCCGGTTTTTATAGCTTGACATTTTCTTTTAACTGTGTCATTTTTTGAGCTGCGTTTGTTGCTGTCTCTTGGCCGGTACTCCCTTGAAAAAGAGGTTTATAATATCAATGGTAAAATAAAGGTGATAGGAGGTATGAATAATTTCGCAGACCACTGCTGTTTTTAATCTCAGTGCCTTATCTGTTTCCTTTTAGCTGTATTTCCTGATGCAGCGACCTCCTGATGTGGTTGAAGGCATTCACACGGAACTAAGTTTACAAAGTCAAATCTTCAGAATGTCTTCCTACAGATTCTTCCACCAGGTGTGTTAATGAGTCAGATCCCTGGTAGAGTCCTCTCTGTGTGTGCATGTTCTTCCGCTCACCATCAGGGACTCTCCGGCTGGCCGTGTGGCTCGTCACATGGCTCCTTCCTGCTGCAGCCCCGTTAATTAGCAGTGGCTTAGCGGACATTAAGCTGTGATAGGGGTTTAATGTTTCTGAGCTAATCCCTCTCCTTTTGGCCGGGAAATCGGAGCCTCGTATGTCATGAGGTAGACTTACACACAGAGATTAAGTCTGGCAGTCAGAGGGTATTTACCGGAGTGCAGGATGTCTGCCGAAAGCTGTTGCCTTTGCTGCCACTTATGTCCGCTTGGAACACGGTCCAGGCTTTCTCTGCTAAGCAAAGGCTGTGCATTCAACATGTTCAGGTTTAACACTGAAGGTGTTCCACTTATCCAGTCGGACATGTGGCACAGAGACAATGACAGGAGGGTTTCTGCAGGGCTTAGAGGATAAAGGCCTGTGGTTCAGTGAGATCAGACTGAAAAGATGAAATATTTTCACCCAGACACTGCATGTTGACGGGCTGTCCTGTCTTCATAAAACGAGAGTGCCTAAACAAATTCAGTTTTTTAAATTAAAGTCTGAACAAAGAATCGCTTGATACATTTGTTACTGAATGACAAACATTGAATGAACAAAAACAGAGCAAACATCTTGAGACTAGGGCTGGACGATATGGCTGAAAAAATGTGCCACGATATAAGCTTTTCTTATCTGTCGATTTTGATCATTCTTAATTAGTTTTTTTGTTTTAAAAATATGTGAAATTTCTCTCATTTTTGTCCACACCATTACTTCTTATTTTTCATCAGCTAAAAGGCACAGTGGCAAAACCTGAAACTCAACAAGTTGTTGCTAGGTAACAAGAGTGAGTGAATGAGTAGATGCCACCAAGCTGGCCTTGAGAGGGTGAGGGGCTAAAGTCTTCCCTCTGCCTACATACCCCAGAATGCAGTACGGTTCTGAATCGGAGTTCAATGAATAGTCCATATATTGAATATTATCTTTTGATATTGTTATATATCAATATTGCAATATATTACATGATTTATTGTCCTGCCGTAGATGAGACATGGCTGCGTTTGGTTCAGGCGGCAGGAGAGCAAGGGAGAGCAAGACTTCAAATATTTTGTTGTTCTTACAATGTCTTGATTTTTAAAGAAAAATTTCAGTCAGCTAAAACTGAAATAGCCAAAGAAAACTATACATATCATGTAGAATTATAGCATGTATAATTCTACATGGCAATGCACCATCTTTCCAGAAACAATGAAACGTTAAGACTTTTTCTAACATTAGCTTCCCTTGCTCCATCAACATCTGTCTCTCCCCGTATGATGATTATAATTAAATGACGATAGGCTGTATGAAATATTAATGACGACCATGAGGCACACGGGCTTTTCTTAACGTCACTGTCTTGCTGTTTTAGTTTGATTCGTGTGTGACGTGTCGTCAGGAGGTCTGAACAGCCTGGAATGGAACTCTGACTTCAGATCGCTATCCGCCCTTTGCTCTGTCATCAGAACAGCTCCATGTTTTTGCTTCTGGCAACAATCTCATTCATTTTTCAAGCAGTGGGTTGTTTTCCAGTTGTTACTCAGTATGAAAATGTCAGATAAAATATTCCCATTTTGACCTATACCCAGAGTCTACAATGCACCGTTCCACTCATGTCTTACTTTTGCCTACTGTCTCTGTCCTTCCTACTTCCTGTCTCTCTTAATTTCTCTCTGTCTGCCTCTGATCCTTCACAGTATTTCCATAATGTCAATTCCCTCTTCTGAGTCCCCTACACCTGTCTGCGGCTCACCTTCCCGCTGTCTCCCTCCATATGGTACGATAAAGGCAGCACAGTGTGTCGTCTGGCTGGTCGAGGGCTGTCGGAGCGGAGGAGACGCTCTCAGTCTCTCTGCAGCCGTGCTGGCTGACAGAACGGAGCGTGTGAAGTCTGCGAAGTCGGCAGAAGCCATCCTTCATTGTTCTTTGTTACCCTACACCTGAACCCGGCGCGCTCCTGAATGCCAAATCAGCTCTCATCCCGGCAGAGCACTTAGAGAGCTGCTACCTGCTGGAAAACCTCAGAGCTTTTTGATCTGTGTGCCGGTGGTATTTAGCTAAGTGCTGTGGGCTAAAGGTTTGAATGAGCCCAGCAAGATAGTTAGAGGTTATTAAAGCCACATAATGATAATACTCAACTAACTGATAAGTCATGGACCAGAAAAAGAACTTTCACTAAACACGACCTTGCTCACGCACAAAGGAAACTAATTAGGTAATTAGGTCCTGAAATATAATGGAATAAACAAATAATAAGTAAAGATGCAAGTCTTACTAGCTGCGTTTTCATAAGAAATGTGCACAAATCTTTGTGTCTATTCAGCTAATGTAAGAAACAACATCACAATTTTGCAGTTGCGGTGACTCCATTAAAAAAGAGATGCAATTCAAATCACATGTGAATAAGTTTGTTCACATAAATCATTGCAAATTATGGCAGCGACAGATGTGAACAGTTATAAGATATATTCATAATTCTCATGGTGCTAGCGTTTATCAGGTATCAGCCAATCAGAGGAAACGTCGGCGTCTCATTCAGGCGTTGGAGCAACAAGCCTTTTACACTTGGGAGCGACTAATTATGCAAGTTTTTGTTGTTTTTTTTTTGGAAATTGTAGTTAGTGATTTTACAGAAGAGCTATGGATTCAACACGTTGGAATGACGCACAACTTTTTATGAAATCTCGGGTGAAATCTTGGGAGCCGTAAAAACGTACAACTTGAATGTATTTTAAAAGTCACGTCAAACAACAAGAACGCGTCTTCTCGAGCCCAAAATGTTTGACATTTGTGACCATAAAAAACATCTGCTCTACTCCAGATATTACTACAAATGTATTAAACAGAAGAGTAGAAAAGAATTCACCATTTGCATTACCTGCATCTTCTGGATCTTCGTCATAGTCTTCATCATCACCAGATGACAGAGAATCTGAAAAATCAGAAACACGAGAGCCTCAGAATGACACGGATTACATAAACTTTTGACTCAACAATTCCTACGTGCTTTGGACCGTTACCTAAAAACACAAACAATTCACCGATTACGTCTACAATGTGTGCAGCCCAGAAATGTGTGTGAATTGGAGATTAAATGGTGTGTGGCCATAAACACTTACGATGGTGCAAATGTTCCTAAATCCAGATCCAGAGATGCATGAACGCACGCTGCAGCTGGCTGCTCATTGAAACTCCTGAATGAGGCTACAGTTCTGCTGATATTACAACCTAAACATTTCCATAGACGATAGGAATCGGCGGGTCGTTAGTGCTGCAGTCCCACGCTCCTACGAGTGGATCCACACACACACACACACACACCCCCACACTTCTCTAGTCATGGTTGCAAAATACACTTTCTGCTACAAACTCTCCCTGTCAGACTACTTATTTTGCAGCCATAGATTCTGTTTAGATTTGCTGTGCCGTCTTGTTTTTTTTTTTATTTTATTTTATTATTTTTTGCCAACAGCGTGGTTACTGTTTTCCATGTGACCTTGGATTTTTCCAGTTCAGATCCTCAGATCTGGTTAATGAGAGCCAGCTGTTACCTCGACGGCCCCGGTGAGCTAAAGCTGCTCCTCAAACTCCTGACTAGCAGGTTTTTGTTTCTATTATTTGACCTCTGAGCCCAACGACTCCGCACTGATGCGGTACGACTCAGCAGACAGAAGGCGTCCTAAAAATACTCACCGAGGAGTAGCAGCAAAAAGATGGGGATTATAGCTGAAAACAAGTTAATCATATTGCAAATGACATAACGTATGTGAGCAGACATGAAAAGGTTTAGAAAAGGAAACATGGCGAATAATCTGTTGGATGTATGTGTGCTTGATAGGCGTAGCAAGCATTGTGTTTATTAAAGGAAAATACAAACCCCCCCAAAAAACTAGCATACTCATCTGAAAAACCTTTCAACAGGCAGTTTTTTACACTTCCGTCTAAAAAACATGTAACATGGTCAAATATTTTGTTTTTTTAACTGCTTCGATCAAATCATAGATGCTTATGATCTATGATTTGATTAATCATAGATCATAAACATCACAATGCCCTTTCCACAAAAAGGGCAACTTTTTGACGTCTTTTGTCAAAGACACACCAGCCGAGGTACTCACACACATCAGTGTATAATGTGGAAGACTTAAGGTTGACAGATGGAGTCAGTGATACCTCAGGATATAACAAGGTTTTAATAAGCTACAAGAGCCTAAAATTGCTAAGATTTTCTGTCATATCGTTCCAATAGTTTGAAGTCCTTTGAACGCGATGCCAAAGAAAGTGCTGTAATGACAGAAGTTTGGTAGACCTCTTGCCGAACAAAACTGCTAGTCAGTGTCGGTGCTAATCAGCTAGTCACCGTCTGGGGAAAACATGTAAAGTAATAATGTGAAAACTAACTATTACTACAATCACTGATAATTAGAGATTTTTGGATGGGTATTCTGTTTTTACTAATTTCCTTACCTGTATTGAAAATAATATTTAATAATTAGCTTGAGAAGGAGCTCAAGCTAATATTAGCATACATTTCAGAGCTTAATATCGATGCTAAACTAAGTACTATGTCTAGTTTTTTTGAAAGATTTTGAATTAAAATCTAAAATAACATGACTCATTAAACATAAACTGGATTATTCCTAACTGAATTGAAGATCGTTATAACTGCTTGTGACTTTTAAGACCAAAAGATGGTGATTTCTAGCAGGTTTTCATACCTGATAGTTCAGTAGAATTGGTTCCACTGGGAACCGAAATTTAATATTTTGTTACATTTTCACTTTCACACTGCACTGTGTCAAACCAAACAAATCTTTGAAAAACCTGTTCCCCTCCTTGCACCAGAAACCACTGAAATCAACATGAAAACCTCAGAAGAAGATACCAAGCGCAACTTCCACCTTCACGAGATGGCAACAAAAATGGAGTGGCATCAGATTTTAGAGGATGTAGAATTTCTCTTTTGTCTTTGGAAAATAGCCACAAGCCCTTTCTCCGTTAGCAAACATTTATTTTGGTTGTATTTACCCAGAATGCCCTGTGCTATACTCTGCTTCCTACTCTTGTAGTGATCTACCAACAGAGCTCACTTCAATCAAAGCGAGAACTAGGTTTTTAGATGGACCAGAGTTCACCTTTTTGTCCACTTCAGAGTTTGATTGAACATTCACACCTCCACAAACAAACCGGACTTCCTGGGGAAAAGGACTAGAGTTTGATTGAAACGGATTAAACAGGGCTGGTGTGAACGCTCTCAGTTTTCTTAAAAATTCTGTTAATGTCTGATCTTATTTCCATGAACCCAACACCGTTTATTATCTTTTCTCATAAGAAGACGGTAGCAGTGCACTCCTAGCACTTAGCTATCTGCACCTAACTCAAATATTTGAGGATCAACACAATAGTACAATGTGTGTTCTCAGACAAACCAAAGGCGCAGTGTTTAAAGTAGAGGGAGGAGAACCACCTGCACTGCAAGGGAAAACAGGATATTGTCGTCTCATACTGTTCAATGTCAAACTTCTAAGGTGATTTGTGCAGGCACAGGAGCGTTAAAATTATTCACTTCATTAAAGCCCGCAATGAAATTGCATTAACTATGATCTTAATCCCTGAAGCATGCTGAGCAGAGCTGAAAGCAAATGTGCTTATTTTATTTTACTTGAGAAATTAAGTTAAGGAAAAAAAATATGATGCCAGACGTTCTCGCTCAGACATCAGTGATGAGGACAATGGTGCATATTCAGAGTCTGGAACAGATACTTTGGACATAAAGGAGAAGTTACCCACCTCTGATTAGCGCTGGAATTGATTGCATCCTCTCCCGCTTATAACCAAACACACTTGTGTGTGTGTGAGTGTTTGTGAGGAGGTAGGAGGGCGAAGTGAGAGAGAGGAAACTCACGCATTTATTGCCACCCCATCTGTTTTCAATGCTGAAATGTTTCAAGCTAATTGCTTTCTAATTAGTTGTCAATAAGAGACTCAGCTGGTGTCCCGGGTTTTACGGTGAAACGCCTCCTGACTTTTAAGCTGCTGCTTGCTAGCCTTCTGACCCCACCACCGCCGCTACCCACGGCCCCACCCTCACTTCCTCTTGGTCTTGCGCTCTTATTAGCGCTCTGCTTCCACCACAGAGCCATGATAATGAAATTCACATTTGACTGTGTGGCTGAGAGTCTGTGCGAGGTGTGTACACAGAACATGCTCTAGTGTATCTGCGTAGAGTTCTAAACCTCGGCTGCTAGCATGGAGCATTACTGGATGTTAGGTAGGAAGTTACTACAGTTTGCTGGACAAACAAACAGAAAAACAGAATAGATGTGTTTTCAGAACACCCTCCTATATCTCACCTGTCACCCTGATGGTGTAGTTGTTGAGCAGGGTGTTGGTATGGGCGAGTCTGCACGTGTAGACGCCCGAGTCTTCGTATGACACGTTGATGATGCGTAACATCCGTTGTCCGACTCGCGTCCGGTTGCCTGACGAGAGTCCGATGCCGTCTTTGAACCAGACGATGGGCTCTGAGGAGTCCTCCTGGTTGCATGACATCTCCAGGGTGTCCCCCATGCCCAAGATAAAGTCCTCCAGGAAAGCAGTTTCACTGGACACAGAGTCTGCAAACAGACATGAACAAAGAAGAGCAGTTTAAATTACAAAGTCAGCTAATCTGGATTAAAAACCTCATGGAATATACCAACTACCATGGGCTGTTTACTGTTGTCAAGGTGTGCTAAAGTTTTAATAAGTCATGCTGGTATTTCCTTTCATACATGAAAGTTTATTGTGCGTATTTAGAAACGGTTGACGGACACAGCAAAATCTGAAAAACGTTCCTCAAGTTTGCTTTCGGCTTTTCTGAAAAAGACTTAATGAGCTAACGAGGGAGGTGGAAACACATTTGCCGAATAAGTTCTGATGTAGTGAACTTTCCTATATAGTGGAGGGTCTGTGCCTTACCAGAGGCACAAAACTCTGAAAATATCACACCTTTCAGTGCTGAGGGGGGGACTCTCCAAAGTACTAGTGTGGTCCATGCTAGTTTACGAACTTTACTTCCTGTTCAGTAACGTCAACATCTGATGACATTATGCTTTGAGTATCCCAGTTGATTCACTCCAAACCAGTAGATAAAAGCACACCTTATTTGAATTGTGATTTTTTTCTTTCGTGCAATATTTCAAAAATATGCTTTAAATTTGCTTGACGATTGCATGGAAAAATTGTTTGGATTTGCCAATTTAAAGTCCATCTAATGAAATACCACTGTCAGTTTCCCTTAGTTACAATAATATTAATTACAATTTAGCATCAGTATTTAATTTAGTTTTTTAATTAAAAAAAAATTAAATCACCTTAAACATTCAACTTCTATGCACCGCAAATCTGGAACAAACTTCCAGAAAACTGCTAAACAACCGAAACACTGAGTTCCTTTAAATAAAGTCTAAAAACCTGTTCAGATTTTCTTTTGAACAGAACACTGAGCAACATATTTGATGTGTATTAATAATTTTAATAATGGCATTTGACAAAATGTAATGTCTGTTATTGGTTTTCACAAGTGTCGACTATGTGATATATATATATATATATATATATATATATATATATATACACATATATATTTTTAATGTTTTCACGATGTAAAACACTTTGAACTGCCATGTGGCTGAAATGTGCTACACAAATAAACTTGATTGATTTTTGAAAAAGGTGAACATTTATTTTTTGGTGTTGAATCTTAAATATGGCTTTCAAATAGAAGGCATATTCAAATGCAAAGTACCTGATTAACTCAAATCCTGTGACCTCTTGCTGAACTTCCATGCCTGATTATGTCAGCCACACCCACAGTTTGCTTTGCCAATGCAGCCTCAGTTGGGTTTTCCACTTGTTAACAATCATAGTCTATTTTCTGGAGCACAGCTCACAGAACTGCATTACAGGCCTGGCAAATTCTTCTGTTGATCTAATAAATCTGGGGTTTCCCTCCGACAAAGTGTATTTCACCCTATACAATGATGTTTCACGCTCTGCGTTTGTGACCTTGTAGAAAGGCCTAAAAGAAATATGGTGAGCACTGTGCCTATGTCTTCTGTTCCCCAGCTTTCAAACAGAAATATGCCGGAGTCTGGACTGGAAAGTCGCAACTTTAGAAAACCCTGAAATCATCCACAGCAGTCTGACAGCTTGCACATCTCCAGGTGAGTTCAACAGACACAAACACAATACAAACATAAACCACACACATCTATTTAGCATAAGTTTCAGACATTGTCAAATGTTCATTCCTAAATTATTCACATCGGTATGAAGAACGGAACGATCCTGACTCCCACATTCCTGTTTTTTTTTTTTTTTATACTAATTTACGTAAATCCCTCATTTTTCTTTTTTCCAAACCCTGTTTAAGAAAGAAACATAGTCATGGTGTTTGGCTACAAACAGGAAAAGCTGCTGTCAGGCCATCAGGCAGAGAGCACAGACAGATGTGAACAGTGAGGAAAGCCTCATTTATTCCTGCTTGGAAAAACCAACATGTTTACTGACTTCGCTGAGGACGCCGACCGGCGCGGAGAATGGAGGAAACGGAGCCGCTTGGATGCGACACTGAGGCACTTTGTTCATTCACCAGAGGTGTGTCCTCTTATTCATATTTCAAATACACAATACGGCGGCCATAAATAATCAACGTGGCCTAATGGCAACAATTGAGCTGAATGTTCTGTCGTACACAAAGGCCACTTGTAAGGCAGCTAATGCATGCATACTTCCACGTCTTCGATAGCTTCTGTAACAAATTACTCAACATGCACCTGTTTGCACACAAAACACAGAACCCATCAACCCCTCTCACCCCCCAAAGCCTCGTCACCCCCTACCAGTACTGAATATGTTAAGTGTGTGATTTATCTTGGCAAAGACATCCACTCCCAAAAATGGCAGAAAGGACAAAAACATCCTTGAGCAGCCACTACCAAAAGACAGTAAGTGTTAGGCAAGCATAAAGTATTGCACAGTTGCAGAGTGGAAGAAAACTAATTTAACTATTTTTTTTGGTTATTTTTACAAATATAAATCTGAGACGTGCAGCATGAATAGCTAAGATACAAACTCCTTCAACAAACACCTACAACTCTTTATTTTAATAGTTCAAACACCAAATTTGCCTTCCAGTGATTTTGGAGAAGTGGGACAAAATGGGTTTAAATTTTCCCCAATTTTTTTTTATTTTTTTAATTATTCCTCAAGCTTATGTATTCAAATATGACAAATAATGTTTTGGAAGTATACAGATGATAAAGTGCAGGCTCCCAGTTGCAACAATTACATTTTTAAATCGACCTGACCCAGAACTTTGTCATCACCATCTGACAAAAATAAATACAAAATTATTTTTTAATGACCCCATTAGTGATATTTTTACTCAGTTTTACAGACAAATGCTTCTCAAGAAACAAAATAAATATTACTTAAAACAAAAAACAACAAAAAGTCCACTTGACGGAGTTGACAGTGCATGACGGAGTTGACGCAGAGCTGAAGGTGGTGACAAACTAGTGAGTAAAAAGAAATACTTGATACGTGTGAAGTAAAGCCATTTAGGTAAAATACATAGATAAAGAATTAACTGCACACGTAAGTGAGATTTGTCAACACCATCACTGAAAGAGTCACACCATCAGTTAAAAACTCTGACGGAGTTGACAAAATGCCAAACTACCTCAATTTATATGATGTTCTTCTAAAGGAGGCCAAATTGTAGCTCATCAGGCCCATAAAATCTTTACTGTACATCAAAATTAAGCATTTATTTCACAAAATTCCATCAAAGTTTTGTAAATTGTCAGCTATGGTGTTGACACATCATGATTGTGACGAGCAACTTAGGAATAAAACCGAAGAAAAAACTAAAAATCATAACGTAAGCTAACCAGAGCTGCCTGGCCCTCATAGCAAAGGAACAGAAAGGAAGAGGTTTTTTTTTTTTTTACATTATTTTTATGTCGACTGTGTTGACAAAAACTTGGGACAAATTTCAGCTGAGTTGGAATATATATAAAAATGATTTTTAATTCAATTTATTGATACTTTTATAATTATTTATTTGAATACTTATATATTTTGACTTAATTGTCAAAATATATTATCTTAGTATTCCTTTAGTTGTTTTAAACTATTATAATAAACTGAGTTCTGCTCCAGGACAAGGGATTTTAAAGACACCATCCACCTAATACAATGTTTAAAGTAAAAAATATTCAGCAAACACCAGGAAAACATAGATTGTTGTGCTCACATGGCCCAGGTTAGTTTAGTCAGATATTTGAAAAAATTATATATTGTGTATATTTTATTCAAATTGTGTGCTTTATCCATAGGACCTGTTTTGTCCCTCTTCTCAAGAATCACATTCATAATAGTGATGAGACATGATTAAAATCTTTTAGCATGTTAGTTACTGGGCCTCTAATTAATTACTTGCAATTTGGAGACAAAATAAGCAACATTTTCATATTTATTCATATTTATTATAGCTCAAAAAAACATTTCTTTTTTCTAATCTGTTATTTAGGCTATTCAACCATCAGAAAGTGAGGTTTACTCAATCGCTTTTCCAGTGTTTCAGGAACTCCTGATCATTCGTGGAACTACTTTAGAGATGTGGACTGTGGATGATGATGTCTGTGCTGCTGCTACATGTTTAGCATTGATGCTATTTCAGGCTAGAATAACTTTGCTGATAAGTTAGCTCCTTTTAGTACAACTTGAACATAACAGTCTTTTCCCGTTTCCAATCAGATTGTTTTTTGAAGCTAAAAATAACCTCAGCTGGGCCAAGAGAATCAGAAACATCACTATCGATTGTGTGTGTTACAGATTTAAGGGCGCACCAGAAACATAAATACAGAGGTTCCGGCTCTGGACTTTTACATGCAACCCCCCCCTTAAGCAATTAATTCCATTAAAAATTTTAATGGGCAAAAACAGATGAAATTAATTCATCAAAATTAGCATGGTAAAGTACCGGATCTACTTAATATGCATTAATACGCACAGTTGAACACCTACCGTCTTCCTTATTTCCACTCTTGGGGGTACAGGAAAATAAATGCCACTCATGGATCAGAAAAAAAAATTGTCACTGTGAATTTTTCACTAATAACTTGGAGTTACATTCTACAGAAAAATCTGCAAGTGTGTGAATAATGAACCGCAGACGGGCGAGGTTACATTGGACTGGAATGCTGCTCAGCAATGAAGTAAATGGTGGAGGAGAGTACATAAGTACAAAATACTTTTATGAAAAGTTTCATTCCCTTCCACTTTATAATTACAGGTCCCTTTGAAATGGACTATCATGTAAAGTCCCAATAAATCCCAAGTAGGAGGTTGCTTGGAAACAGATAAAATGTGAAAACGTTTAAGAGGCACGAATACTTTGGCGTTGGTACATAATAAGTCATAGAGGAATTAACTCAGTTAATATTTACCCAATCTCAAAATGTTTCTTCAAAGCACTTGAAGGATTAAAAAGACTTCTTTCTCTTTAGCCATGCTAGAGATGCTAGGTCAATAATAAACCAATGGGGCTGTTCAGTGGCCTCCGGCTTCGACAAGCAGATTTACAACACGTCTTTTTGTTAAAACAAAAAGCTCCATTCAGGAGGAGAAAAACCAGTGAGGCAACAGAGCACAGCACATAAATTCAAGCCCAGCATGAATGACTCTCTACCTTTGTGTACATCTGAGAAAGAAACCTGAGAAAAAAGGGCTGCAGAGTATTTTCAGGTCTTAAACGTGGAGAAGTGGGCTCTGTGAGGTAGATATAAAATTCTCCAGAGAGTCAGCGCTGGTAGTGGACTTACCGGAGTGAAACCCCTCTGAGTAGACAGCAGCATTCTTTGTATTCATCATGCGTTTTCTTTACAAAACGCATTCTCCTGGAAAAGACTTTCCAATCGTGACAACGTTAGCAGCAGAAAATATCCAATTAGCATTTGTTAGCAGCGAGACGGGACGCTGAAATGCATTTGTGCATCTTTTGCTCTGATCTTGGGGAAAACATATAAGAAGAATATTCATTCACAACTCTGATGTTTACACACTGCCAGAAGCTGAACAAATGCAGCAAAACAAAGCTACACCCCAAGCGTTCTAAAAAATCCCAACTTCTCAGGTGTCACACGGAAACACGTCTTGGCTGAAACGTCCATCGTCGCTTTCGAATTCCAAATTTTGAAATGTAGATTTTTAAAGCTGCTGTGCATTAAACGTGTCTTTGGTTTCGACGGGCCCACACATTTTGTGAACGCTGGACTACTCTGTGGCAGATCTACAACTCGCAGAGCGTTGGTCCAGACGACCTCATGGTGAAAATCCAGTAGCGTGAGGCCGCAGGGTTGAAACCAAGCCTCTGCTCTTTGAGAAACTATGAAATGCGCTGCTCTGTACGGGCCAAATATGCATAAAGGAATTCCTAATTAGCATCTGGGCACTTTCAGTCCCTATAGGAACGAGAAAAAAAAAAAAAAAAAAACTAACTGCAGCTGTGTGGCCAGCTGTGCCCATCTGTGTTTGTACTGAGGAGATCCAAGGTGGGAATTCATGGAAGAGAATGCATTAGAATCAGACACTCTTGTGTGGCTAAATACAATACACTTTAAAAGTTTAAAATCAAACTGTACATCTAAAATTGATGACTCAGATTTTCTGAAATAAGGTCTTTTTCAGGGATGAACCCATCCACTGTTTTCACTTCCGGTACCAAAACAGATATCGGAGGTTTAGGACATATACAAACTTAATTACAAATTTATTTTCTAACTCTGCACTAGTACATCATACTGAAATACACCAACAGCTCCACTAGCTTGGTCAAACATGGAAAAACAACTTTCATTTGTTCAGTCAGTATAATTAGGAGAGGAACAGCCAATGGAAACTAAACAAAAGAAACTAAAGCTGACAACAATAAACTGCAACAAACCTTCTTTAAAATGGTTCAGAAAATGCAATTAGGAGTTCTCAATATAATGTAAAATAATATAATAAAGCATAAAGGATTACTTCCGGTTATGGCGTCTCAGTGAAAAGGTGCATGTGCGTATGGCTCGCTGCTAAATCCTCAAAATTAATCCGTAAGTCAGACCAATATTCACAATTTCGCCAGTTTTGCTAACGGGAAAACGTTTACTGGGAACCATGCCACCGAAAAATGCCAAAGGTGTCCAACAACCGACTAAAACGGCTCCACAAGAGAATGCGGCTAATGTAGCTCTTGCTAATGTGACGGCGCCGGTTAACTCGGATGAGGCTCAGGAAGCGCCGACCAACCGTGATATTCTCAGAGCAATTGGCTTGTTGAA
>CAEGAE010004024.1:0-34281 GCA_903067095.1 Girardinus metallicus
ACACTATATAACCATCCCAGTTCCAATATGGGGGGTAGGAAGGTGAGGAGAAGGATGATGGCTGGTTGGTCAGTGTGGTAGAGTTCTCAAACACTCACATCATCGTTCCAAAGATGAAGGAAAACTCTGTGATGTCACAACTAGAGCCATGCTTGTGATGTCATCAGCACTGTATGTTTGTAACAAGCTTCTACATTCTTGTCATTGCTTGCTACACGACTGACAAGCTCAGACGTTCGCAAAGCGCTTTCAAAGTTGAACATTGAGATTGTTTGCAGATCAAAACTGATTTTAACAAACATTGTTTTGTCCAAACATGTCGAACCAAAGGCCACATTCCTCCAACGGTGAGATGAGACCCCAGCATGGAGCATGGAGAGCTGGACAAAATCTGCAAGGCTGGATTGAGAACAGAACGCCTCCCATTGAGTTACAGAGAGAGATCCAGAGACTTGGCTCTCTTTTGGAAAAGGAGAGAGCAAGATGGTTTGAGGAGAACCAAAAGCTAGTCTACGTTCAAAGAGAACTGGAGAATACAAAAGCCGAGTTACAAGAGCAGAAAAGATTCAAGGAGATGAAGAGAGAACTACTGACAGGAGAAGAGTTTTCCGATTCAGAGTCTCTCAGACGAGCTACAATCGCTTCCAGGGTGCACAGCGACATAAAGCACAAGACGAAAAGGCTGCAGAAGGAATTTGAGCAATTGAAGGTAGCTCATATTGTTGGTGAGGAAACATTCAGGTCACAAATCCAGGCAGAAAAAGAGAAAAGTGACGCCCTCCAACAAGAGCTGGACCAAATCAAGACTCACTACGAGGAGCTTCAGTCGAAATATGAAGCTGCAGGTGAGGAGAACCTGCAGGTCGACATGCAGATGTTTTATGAAGAAAAAATCAAGCAGGAGCAAAAGCTCCTTGAAAACCTGAGAGCTGAGAAGGACGATCTCCAAGAAAAAATGTCCAAGGAGATTGTCTGTCTGCAGGAACCAGAGAACCGTCTGCAGAGTGAGCTGGTGCTGTATAAGATTTCATACCAAGAATTAAACAGGAGGTATGAAGCAGATGTTTCTGCCCTGAGAGAGAAAGCAGAAGTTTATCAGTATGAGGTGAAATGTGAGAAAGAAGCTAATTTGGAAAGAGCCAAGAATGACCATCATCTTATCAATGCACTTAGAGCTGAAAAGAAGAATCTGCATCAGAAAATGGCACTAGAGTTCTCTTTGCTGCAGCAGCAATCCACAGAGACCATAAAACATCTCCAAAGTGAACTGGAGCAGGCTAAAGTTTCTTACCAGGAACTTAAAATTACATATGAAGGAGATGTTTCTGCTTTAAGACAGCAAGCAGAAATATTTAAGCAGGACGTAGATAAAGAGATGAAAGCTCACTCACTGAAAATGATGAGGGACCAAAAGATTATCAGCCAACTTGGAGCCGAGAAGGACAGTCTCCAAAAGCAACTCACTGTCCTCCAACAACGGTACTGTAGCTGTGAGGTTAATTATAAAACAGAGCTGGAAAATCTGAAAACGGAGCTCCAAGACAGAGATGAACTAGGACCTCCAAGAAGAAAAGTGGCCAGGCATCAAGAACCAAACGTGGAAAACTACACTATCCCTGTAAAAACCATTTATGACCCTGCGTCCATGGATCTGGAACATCTATTAGAGAATATTGAATTTCCTGATGCATCTCCCAAGGAGCTAAATGACTTCGTAAACGAGATGCTGAGAGATTCAAGCATCCTTGATCCCGAAGCCATGAAAGTGACAGACCTGTGTGTGGAAACTCTGTCAGAGAAAAGGGAAGCCAAGATCCTGAACCAGTGGAGGCAGTTTCTGAAGAAACATCTTCAGTGTGGAAAACGATACGACAAACTTTGAGCCTCAAGAAGCAACAAAAACTAGAGAGAAAAAAGAAAAGAAGAATCTGCAACAAACAACTAGCAAAAAGTGTCCAGGTAAGTTCTGAACCGTTTCCAAGACCTCAAAACACATCTCATATTTTAGACCAAAAAAAAAATGGGCAGCATCTTCACAGGAAAGATCTTAGTTCTTAACCAAACGCCTCTTTCTGTGGACGTTTGTATGTTCTTCTCGTGTTAGTGGTGGTTTGATGCCAGACAGCCTCCTGTCTGGACTGAAGCCAGTCCAGACAGGAGATTGTTTCTTTATTATTTTATAAAGATTGTTTGAATTTCTGTAAGTAATAAATATATTTTTGTTGTGTAATTCTAAAAAGAGCTAAGTGAGAGAAAACCCCATCACTCCCTGGAATGAAGCTAACTAGCTTATCACTGAACACAATGTAGCTCAGCTTTTCACCGGGATGGTAGAGGGTTATGCTGGTATCGGGGTTAGAGCTGCTGCTGACTGGCTCATCTGTTGTTAAGTGTGGTAAAAGTTTCAGGTACAAGTTAAATATATATGGATATATTGGTAATTTATTTCTTTCGTTCATTAAACGCTAGAGAAATGGAGGCAAACAGTCTGTAGCTAAGCTAACTATGCTAAATGGTTGATAATCTCAGTCTACCCACCTCTCTTGGAGAAAAACTGGGCTACAAATTGACACTCTTGTCTTTTTTCTCTCTCTCTCTTTGAAAACCTGACTTTATCATTGTTCTTGGCAGCATAGTAACCGCAGCAGTCGTTCTTGTCTTGTTCTAACTTTTGCTGAACACCGTCAAGCGCTAAGCAGGAACCAACCATTTCATGCAGATCCAGGGGGGTTCAGGGCAAATATGGATGTGTGCTTTTTGCTCTGGGAGTGGCAACATTTACTTTTTACTTCGAAAAACAATTTAAAAAACACGATACAATTAATTTTGTAATTGACAGGGTCTCATTTTTTTAATATTTTTATTAAGAAAAATTATCTATATTTTATGGGGGCCCCCTTTGGCCCCTTTGGCCTTGGAATTGTCGTACCTTTTCCCCCTGGTCCTAGGGCTCTGTCAGATTACCAGTGTACATACATTCATCAAGGCTCAGATAACAGAATGAGATCATCAGAAAAAAATAATTCCTGACCCAGAATCAGAGCGTCTCCGGCAACAGCTACAAGTGCAAAACACGGACCAGTGGGGAACACACCAATTCAGGTTTTCTAGGACAATGAGCCATTTGTGGTTTTCATAGTAAAGATGTTAGAATATGTTCTCATCTTAACTTGTCCTGAGTTATTTTGTGTTATGTGTTCATGTTTTCTAATTTATTTTGAAAGGTACAGCTGCAAGTCCTGTATTATGTCACTTTCTGTTTATGTGCATGTGGTACTGCTGTTTTCCACTGGGGGCAATGAGAGCGAGATCTTGTGTATAGGAAGCACTATTCTAAAAAACTAGAGAAGAAGTTATCACCTGAACGTTGGCAATAAAAATGAACACAGCTTTCTAAGGAAAAGAAGTGCGGTTCATTGAGAATATGAGTACTGAACAAGAAAACACAACAAAAGACATGCTAATGACTGCATTTTTTTTTTTGGGTTTCACACGCAGCTTCACTAAATTTACCATCTAAAACTGTCTGAGCTAATCTGTACAGTATTAATATAATGCTGCCCTGTGATGTCCCATGTATTTTGGCACCAGCTGTGGCTTTAAGGAGCTCTGACTTTGTGTTGTGTCAGTCAGCACAAATAAGGAACAGCGTCTGCTTCTCTCTCAGAAATTCTAGCTGTGGTGTCTAACTTATTTCCCACAATGCTAGAATCCGTTGGTTGTAGCCTCAAGGCTGAGTGGCCCAGCGCTTTACACAAACTAGATCCAAGCAGCAGAAAAGGGAAAACTGATAATCAAAGATAAACCATTTCATTAGTCATTCTGCCTCACACACATATCGCCGCCGCTCTCCGCCCTCCCGCTCTTTTTAGTGGTGCTTTATGGGTAATGTCGAGTGACACATTTAAGCAGGAGCTGTCAACTCTGTGTATGTACTGCAGAGTGGCAGGACCACTGAACGCTGGCGACAGGCACACACACAAACCCTCCATTACTCTGGCACCCGAAGACTGCAGAGGCCTCGATCCAATTTGCTTCACATCCGGTGACTTTCAGAAGTATTCATACCTTTGAAACTTCTTCAGTTTTTTCCACAAATTTCTGTGTTTTTTGCTGGAATTTATGTTTCAGATGAACACAGAGTAGAGCATAACTGGAGAGGAGGGAAAAGATTTTCAATTTCTTTTTAATAAATGAATGCATTTGTATGAGTTAGGTAGTATCAACCCCTTTTACTCTGATGCCCCCAATAATATCCTCCATTACACGCCTTTGATGTGATCCAATCACAATTCAAAACCTAAACTTTAAAGATTGTTCGTCAAAGAAAAAAAAACAATCAATGGCAACTCTGGAGGAGCTGCAGAAATCCAAAAACATATCACGATATAAGCATTTCATATCGGTCGATATCGATAATTATTGGTTATGTTTTTGTTTTAAATATCTGAAATACTGCCAAACTAGTGATATGACCTTTCCTCTTCCACAGGTTTTACTCCACACTGTAGTTTTGTTTTTTGTTTTTTTTAAGCAGTTGAGGCACGATGGTGAAACCTGAAACTGCTGCTGCGCACGTTACTCAACAGGTTGCTGCAAGGCCACCTAGCAACAAGCTAAAAATGAAGAGAAATTGTATTTTTTTCAGTATCACAATCAGTCCAATCAAAGAAAATCAAAGTTTTAGAAAGTGTTAACCAAAGTAAAGAACTAAATCTGTGAGGAAACAGAACGCTTCACCACTTTGTGGTGATCCTTCTAATCCCAAAGACAAACATAGATGTTTGTGTCTCTAACCTCAGAAAAAGTGAAAAAGATTTTTGCAGATGTACCTGTAGGCGACCTGACCTGGGCTGCTTTTTAAAAGCTGCAGTCGTGCGTGTGTGCATCATGTGCATTCAGGAAACGCCTCCCGACGCCATCCCTCCATCTCTTTCTATGAAACGCACTCAGATCTCTCCTCCACTGTCTGCGGGCCATGAAGCTGTCAGCGGCGCGACCAGCGGGCCAAATTTGTTGAGTAAAAAGGAGGAAAATCTGGAACGCCGAGCTCAGCCCTGTCAGAAAGCTCTTCTTCTTCACTGACGTTTGGATTTACACTTCTCATTTTCCTGAGTGACAAAGTACATAAACACATGCTTCAAGTGCAGGGGCTTGGCAGGGCTTTCTGTTCCAACACACACACGCACACACACATCCACTCACACAGCCTTCAGTCTGTCTTTTTGGATGAATTTAAGGAAAGGGAGGGGAGATCTGACATCTCCTCTTTGATCCATGGAGCTTTCTTCTACGCTCTCTGTGCTGGTGATGAGCGATGAGTCACATCAAAAGCCTTCAGTATTATTTAAACAGATTTTGCCTGAACAAATAATAATAATAATAATAACCAAACTATTCAACTTTTTTCATGCCTGTGACATAGTTTTGTGATTACGCACTTCATAAGCAGATGTGATTTAAAGCACTTTAAAGAGAATCTCTACAAACAGTAGAGATAGGTAAAGATCAATATAAAAAAAAATCAAGACCATGTTCTGTTCAATAATATGATAACAATAGGGTTTTAGGCTGGTGACAAAAATGTATGAGTGCCATCCAATTATCAAAATCAGTAGTTATGTTGTTTGTTCATATGTGTTTGTATTAGTTTTAATAGAAATAAATATGTAATAAAAAAATAATTGAGAGAACAAAGTTGGTAATACAGTAAAAACTCCAAATTGGGAGATTGATTACTGTGTAATTATGTGCTAATTACATGTGTAATTAGCACAGATTAATTTCAATTGGGGCGGAAAGTGTTGTAGCTGTTATACTGCTGTACTTATTGATGTAAAAGCTGGAAAATCATGGTCATATAGGCATAATCAGACAATATAGTCAAAAAGTCTACAGTATGTATACTGAGGAATTTATAAATATTTATTAGCATTGTAGTTGCGCCAATTAATTTGTTGTTTTTACGTAAAACTATGACAAGCAAAGAAGCTAGCGATGGAGCTGCCCTCTTTGCTTCCTTTATTTAACTGTGACTTTCTTTTTAACAATTTACTATGGTTTTTAGAAGTTAATTATCAGTCACACTTTATCTCAGTTTGTATATAATAATCATAATCCCCGACTATTAAGTCCGCAATTAACCATTTTTGATTTGTTACTGTAACATACAACCAAAATGAATGTACCAAAGGTTAGGCTAACCCTGATTTTACTCTACAGTTATTACCTTGTTATTGTCTCGTTGACTACCACATATCTGCATAACAGGTTCGATAAACACATGATACTATACAATTACAGCCACAAGATACTTATCCAATTACTAGTGAGGTCCACAGATTATCATCTGTATCATTAGTGAGCTGTATCAGGTGGTGACACGAAAAAAAAAACAAAAAAAAAAACTTTACGAAGGTAAAAAAACTACATTTTATTTTCAACACCTGTTTGAGAAATATTCATATCCCAGGTGGTTAACCTTTTTTTTTTTTTTTGCAAAACCCACAAACCGTACTCCAGCAGTGTGTGTTGTGTTTGTTAACAGGTCAGGTGGCGCGCAGGATGGGAAATTGGTATATTCCACAGAAATTGGGATCAAAAATGACTTTTATGCAAATGTGATTAAAGAAGGAAAGCTCTGACATTTATGCTCCAAAACCAAAGGAGTAATCACGTACAAAATTGAATATTTGTCTCTGATTTGATCCTTAATCACCTGCATTGATTGGAGCTGTTAATGTGTGTGTGTGTGTGGGGAGGGGGGGCATGGGTGAGCGTGTGTGTGTAGGTCTCTTGAGGGCTCCTGCAAGCTAATTGATTGAAAACACCAAAGCAATGAGATTGTTAGCCACATGACGCAGCTAGTAGAAGCATCTACTGTTCTCAGTCTCCATCTGTCGTTTAAATCAGATCCACTTGTTTGCTGTCATTTATTTATTATACCACCTTATTGTTATTATTCTTTTTTACCATTATCCATTTTAAAATACAGTTTGGAACAAACCCCCCCCTCCTCTACAGAGGGTTGCTTTTTAGGGAAAGTAGAACACTGGGGGGGGGGAGACGCATCAATTCATACTTCATTAATATGCATAAAAGTAAGTTAGATATTTTTTGCCAACAGTCATATGCTAACAACAAGTGTCATGCGCATAAAAACAGGAAATATTATGATTCCCATAATGCAGACATACACCTATGGATAAATACATTTTGAATTTATTTGGCTACAATTATAAAATGAAACAATAACAGCTTTCTTCAAAAAAACAAAAAAAAAACTAAACAAAGGAAAAGTGTACATCCTGACTTTATAATTTTGCAGATGTTACACACCATTTTTTTTTTCCACACACAACTAAGGTTTTCTCTTTGCTGCATTGAAACATAGATATAAAATGACAGAATTTCTTTAGAAAACATTGGCATCTACAGCTGCCGCTTAGGTAATAATGCTGAAATGACCCAGGAGAGACATTAACGTGTTCTTTGCCAACGCTTGTTTCATTGTGGCGTATGGAAATAAGAGATGCCAGAGATTATCTTTGAAGTTTGACGCTCCCCCTGTGATGCAACGTGGGGAGGAGGCAGTGCAACACGGAGGCGCCGGTCTTGTGCCGCAACAAAATCGCTGCATGTACGACACGTGTAAATGTGGATCATTATCAAGACACAAAGCTATTAAATCCACGCGAATGCATTCGTTTCCTACACATAGAATGCATACGTCTCCTGTGGTACCCATGAACACGACTCGCAGACTCACATCCCCTTTTTGCCAATTACTGCTCTCGGTTTAGGAGCAGCAAACCAGGTTTCTGAGAATCATTAGCCCAGACTTTGAAGTGCTCATCCTTCCTCCTGTACACTCAGACTTACCAAGAGCCCGCTGAAGGTCTCCGCTTTATATCAGTGCAGGTGAACAAAACCGGAAACTTTCAGATAAAATCGATCCTTTCGGGATGAAAGACGAGGACCTGGAGGTTCCTGTTGGGCAGGGCCTCGTCGGGTCAAAGCTCAAGAAAGTGATGCAGGTGCTGCGGACTAGCAGCGGCAGCACACGATGTCACGGCTCAATGTTAAGTGAACTGTGGGTGGAATCATATAATGCTCATTTTCTAAACACTTTTTGGAAGTCTGTAGTCCTCTAGATCAGAAATGTGATCAATAATTTGAAAAAAAAAAAGTTAATTTTTCCACCTTAAATGCGACAAATGTCCTGGACAAAACAACTAAGAAATAAGCTAATATGTAAAAACAACATATTAGCTCAGTTAACCTGCTTGCATGTGTGCACAGCCCTCATTTCATATTTTTTTTCTTTAAAAGCAACTTTTGATTCGACTTCAGATGTCACTCTCTCTAATTCCGAACTTGTAATCAGTTCAACTTTTGTGGGATTTTCTTTTGAACGTGGTTTGTTTGGCTGAAGTTACCGAATAATTCATAATTCAGTGTCATTACATAAATATGTAAGACATTATTAAATATTTGGAGGAAGTACGTGACCTTTCCAAAAGCCGCGTGTTTGTTTTTTGTTTATTTTGTTTCGTTTTAATTTGTGAAGATGCATCAGAAATGCTGTCAAGAGGGTTAAAGCAACGCAGAAAGAGCGTCAGGAATTTCGTCCAAGTACTGCTTGCATTCTATTTCTAGTTGACTCGATATGTCTGGAGTAAAAACATTAGGGTTTTATTACAGTAGACTTTTCTTTGAATGAAGCTCACCTCAATGTTGTGTGGTGGTGTGTTACCGTCAGGCGAAACCAAACCAGAATGTTTCGGCCCCGACTGCAAAGGGTTTTCTTGGTACAAAGCTAGCACTGTGTGACACACGGTGGCAACGACACCATGCTGAGACTTTTTTTCCTTTTTCTATTTGCCAAAGACGCTGAATGCTGACATTGAATCAAAATGTTTTTCACCCATGTATTAGTTTTAAGATGTGATCTCACAGAAATTTCCCCCTTTTGAAGGACACTAAAGGACAACTCTATTCTTATCAAAACAATGTTTTTGCTAGTTTGCACATTCTTCCCTTTTACATTTCTCTGTTTCTCATTTGAATCGTATGGGGTACATTTTACAATATGACTGAATTCTTTCTACCAAAGGCAGCTGTTGCTCATGTGAAGCTAAAATCCCAGGACTACACAAAGAGCAGCACTTTGCGCCGCTGTTTTACATGCACCTAACATGCCTACGCTAAGTGGTCACTAAAGGAATTTCACGTTATTGTCGCCTGGTAGAAAAACATTATCTCCAGAGGCTCCTATTATTATATCTGGAGAACTTAACAAAGTTAACACGATCAGAGCTGCTCATCCTGAGCCAATCTACAGCTAATCAGATCACTCCTCAGTCCTCACGCTGCCAGCCCAGTGGGAAAAGTTGGAACGTGAACAAATGATGGAGGTAGTATTAGGGTTACTGTACAGGCATGTCCCAATTAAGGAACCTTAGACCAGTCGACGTTTGTACGAACGACACACATTATTTCCATCGGCGAGTAACAATAAAGTAAAGCATGATGTGAACTCAGGAAGATAATGAAAAGACTAAATTAAGCAAAATATGACAATGTAGTAAAAAAAGAGTAAATCTCTGCCAAAAAAATTAAGAAATTTTGAGGTTAATCTCAGACATTTTCTAGAAGAAATTTGGGAATTTCAAATGTTAAAAATGTTTGACTTTTTGAAATTTTTTTTAGTTTCAAAAGTTGAAGATTTCTGACTTTTTTTTTTTCTTTTGAAACGCTGAAATTTCAAAAATTTCGTCAAAGGCCGATCTGAAGTCCGGTTCACTGCAAACTACTGAATTCTCACCTTCTTAAGAGTATACTGGCAGGATTGCAAGCTGGCGTGACGATTGCAGTTTTTCTGGACCGTACACCTCTTTAAAGGATCGAAATAACACACAATTACTGTAACGATGTGCAGGTTTGTCATGACAACACAACTGACTTCGAATTAATTCAGTTCAGTTGAAACTATTTTATTCCCACAAATGTTTACAAAATTGGCTCCCGTCCACCTTCAGTTATTTCAGATTTCCTGCTTTATTTTTGTCGTCATTCTTCTTTTCCATTTCTTCACACCTGCAACTGATCCTTGATTGCCATCTGTTTCCACAGAATCTAAAATGTCTGCGCCATTGTTTTGCCATTTCCCCCGTTCCGTTTTGGAGAGGCACAACACCACGAGCGCATGAGAGGCAGTCCTGATTTCATATCTGCTGGTGTCTCCCTTTGTTTATGTCTATGCAGGCTCATCATTTCGTGCATCCTGTTAAAGTGTTTCTCCTTCTCTCTGTCTCTCTCTGCGTGTGTGTGTGTCTGACAAATTTGTGTGCATCACTGTCATTCCACACCTGGTTGTCAGAAGTGGTTACTCAATGTCTGTGGCAGGCAGCTGATAATTAAAGCAGAGCTAGATAGACAGATGAGAGGGACGCGCAATGAAAGGAAACATGTGAGCATCAAAACAAAAGAAATGCACTGTCTTCTGAGGGAGTGAGGCTTCGCGCGCTTGAGTTAAAGCGCCTTCGGTCCTAATTTTGCTCAGTTTTTGCAGAACCGTCTAATTTAGATGCCGTTTCTCTTCCCCCTGTGCAAATCCACCCACCTCTGTTGGCTCACATTATCTTTTTATTTTTACTTTTGTGTTTGTGGAGCCACTGTCACACTTTTACCTGAACATCGTGAACCAAGTCAGGATTTAGAAATAGAAAAGGTAGAGGGAAAAAAAAAAACATCTCTTTTTTCAGGTTTGATAATATGATGTGGAGGGAACATATTGAAATTTGTGGGGTTAGAATTTCTTTTAAATAGGAGAAGGGCTACCAATGGACGCACCGGCTGGTGAGAAGTGAGATATTGTATATGTACACATAAATTTCCACACATTCATCAGAACCTCAGTGTCGGAGTTCTGCCATATTTTGTAGTTTCTGACGGTGTTTTTCTAGAATTCCAACGAGAAGGTCTTCACAGTAGTCAAGTTAGGAGGAAACAAGATCGTGAACCAGTTTTTCTGCACCAGAGTTTGTAAAAATTGGAAACGGCGTGACGATATTTCTGAAAACAACAGTAGCAAAGCTTACAGGTGTTAGTTTTGGTCTTCAAATGTTACCTGAGGATTGTTGTAGTGCGTGTTGCTGCTTTTACATCTGGTTTTGTTTAGTTTTGAAACAAAGACTTTAATCTCAATGAGACCTGGATTTTTTCATCTGGGTAAATGAAGAATAATAGACAGATAGGTATAGGTAGGGTAGGATAGGTAGCTAGCTAGTTAGATTGGTAGGTAGCTAGCTAGTTAGATAGGCAGGTAGCTAGCTAGTGAGATAGGCAGGTAGCTAGCTAGTGAGATAGATAGGTAGCTAGCTAGTGAGATAGGTAGGTAGCTAGCTAGTTAGATAGGCAGGTAGCTAGCTAGTGAGATAGGTAGGTAGCTAGCTAGTTAGATAAGTAGGTAGCTAGTGAGATAGATAGGTAGCTAGCTAGTGAGATAGGTAGGTAGCTAGCTAGTTAGATTGGTAGGTAGCTAGCTAGTTAGATAAGTAGGTAGCTAGCCAGTCAGACAGATTGGCAGCTAGCTAATGAGATATATAGCAAGACAAATAGGCAGCTACTAAGACGTATCACTAGATATCTAGACAGACTGACGGGTAGCTATAGACAATTTTTTTTTCAGTTTTTTCAATTTATTGCTGCCATGCAGTAAGTTAACAGTGCTAACCGCCATTCCACAATGGCAGGAATAACTTGTGATAAAAGGAAAAACACCCCTGAGAGAAGTTGTGTAGATTTGTCTGTAGCAGTTTAATGGTAACCTGTCTCCAATGGTACAATCACACTCAATAAACTAAGAAATGCATTGCGATGAGGCTTGTTTGTTGGATAAAAAATGATAACCTTTAAAAAGGTATTTAACATACTTTTTGATTAAGCCCACGTTTATGCATTAAAAATTTGTTTTTGTCAGTCTGATGTAACATTGTAATCATAAATGTCATGTTTTCATTAGCAGTAAGTGGAAAAATCATCATAATTAATACAAATAAAGGCTTGAAGACATCAGTATAATGTGTAGTTGATCAACATAATGTGTTTCACTCAGTGAAATGAGTCACTGAAATAAATTAACTTTTCAATAACAGTTCGACTTATTGAATAGGTCAGTACGCGTCGAGGCTCAACAAATTTCACCTCGGAAAGCAGCGCAGTGCAAGGCTTCATGCTCTTCTGGGGTGCATCACAAAACCAATGTTTCGCAGTGCATGCAATAATAACGAAGAGGTTTCTGAGCGCACTGTGAGAAGCACCGCTTATGGTCAGACAGGACATCTTAATTGGGAGTTTAACTGTTGCTTTCAGCACACACACACACACACGCGCACACACGCACACACACAGTGCGTTCATACAAAACTAGGCTTCATGTTGAAGTCTGAGCAGGTTGCTGGTGGACCCTAGTGGACAAGTACAGCTGATAAAATTCCCATCATGCAGAACGTTGCAGTTTAGAACAAAGTGGGAACGTCTGTTATGGCTTCAATTGCTTAAACCAGCAATAATGAGACTTCAATGCGTTTCTGCTATTAACATCTTCAGTTTGATGTTAGTAATTTGGTGTTTACTATAGTAAACCTTGACCTTGGTGCTACTGGGCGGTTTAATTTAAAAAAAACATAATCGTGTCATTATGACATTATTTTTAAGAGAAAGGTTACATCTTCAGAAGTCAAGTCTACTTTTGCCACAGGGTTCATCACTCTTTAATTGATCATTGAGCAATTAAAGAGTTGGCCCAGGGGTAAAAAAATTATTTTAATGAAGTAGTTCATTGTGCAGTTTTCACATTATTTGGGAAATTGTTTTTTTTTTTTTTCTAATGATTCTTCAAATGCCATAAAGCTCAATTCTATTATAGTCAGTTCACTTCATTCACCAAAACACTACAAACACTACAAATATCACAGCACCTCACAATTTATCAAGCAGATCCAGTTCAAACCTATACATATCTGGGAAAACAAGTGTTACATAAAACCTCTGCTTCCACCCCTAATCATGAGAAATGCTTGGGACTATCCTTTTAGTAAAGCTTGTGGTATTGTCAGCCTGTCAAACTTTTAAGGTAGAAACTATTAACATTATCCTATGTGAGTTCTGGTGCTGCCCAAGAAAACTTAGAATGGCAGCACCGTGTTGTAAAGCAAATAAAAATTCCTAGACGAAAGTTTCTGCAAAATCTGCCAGCAGTCACTGTGGCCCCAAGGTGTCCTGCTGGCAGACAGTTGGACACCGAAGACATGAGAGACTCTTTAACTCGGTGCTAAGGCTGAGTAAAGTGAATCAGCAACAAGAAAAAGTGGTGAGATTCAGGGATGGAGGTAAATGTCCTAGTCCAGATGGAGAAGTTTGACCTTCTCCACCTCTCTGACAATCACAGGCAGTCACGGACGCACGACAGAAAAGTTAGGATTTGGATTCAGATGCTCACTCTGAGCTATAAAACTGTGGACACACTGTCTGATTTTATTATTTTGTCTGATCATTCCGATTCCCAGTCGGGAAAAGTCTACATCGGTCTGCAGTTGTTGCCACAGAGCATGTTGGACCAAAACTCTGTTGGAGCGAGAGGAGAATCGATCTGACCAGATCTCAAAGTTGCAGGTTTCAAACACTTTTGGGGTTTTTTGAGTCAAATTTGTGCGCAGTTATAAGGTGCGAACTGACTACCGACCCAACAGCAAATTGTGTATTTGGACTTGACATCGGCTGGAAGCTGTTGTTTTTCAAACTAGTTCACACAGGAAAATTTCAAAGTTGTAGGTTGTCTTTCACAACCTGAGAGAGCGCACACACAATGATACAAATGTAGGTTTGGTCCTGCAGCGTGTGCTGTACGGCCACGCAGCAAATACAACGCAACACACACACAAACAGATTTCACCCACAAACATTCAGGTATCGGACAGGAAATCCTGTAAAACCTCCCGAGACCAAACATGAGTTCAGAGTAAACATGGCCGACTAGGGAGAAGAAGCAATGGCGACAGTTTGTGGACTAACACACACAAAAAAATATCTCCTCCATCCAAAGGGCTTTCTGTATTTTGGATTTCCGTCACCTTGCTTTTTGGTCACATTCAACAGGCTGCATGCTCGCTTGTCCTTGGAGATCACCACACAGGCTGGGATGTCATGTCAAGACAATTCAACATGTCGACTATCCCAAATTAGAGGTTGGCAATGATGTCCCAACGTCCCTCCTAGTGGACGAGATCGAACTTTACCCACCACACACAGCAGGAGTATCTCTTAAGATTGTCTTTAGAGTCATCACAATAATCAGAGCATCCTTAATTTTGTCATAAGAAGATTGGGTGACAACAAAAAAGAGATGCGTATTTAGGACTAAAATATTGACGAAGGACCAAACAGCTCGCATATTTAATTTAAAGTTAATGGGACTTGATTTAGAGACATTGACATCTAAATTTTCCAAGCAAAATTAATCTGTTTATCATAGATTCCTCAGGTTTATTTGAACCATCCAGTCAAGAGAATTTTGTTGAATAGTTCGACTAACTTTAGCTGGTTTGATAAATGCTGTGGTCTGTGATCCCTCAGCAGGCTAAATCCAGTGTGTTAGTGTGAACACTTCGTCTTTCCACTCATGATCTGTGAAGTGTGTCCCCAGCATAAAGCTTGCTTAATGTTGTTATGAGTTCATGTGTACACATGAACACGTGCTTGTAAGAGCAATCTTTGAATTTTTATCGCTTGTTTTGTCTCTCTGTTCTCCGAGTTTACCGAGATTTACTTCGCATAGATCACAGAATACTTGTGGAACATTTCTCTCATCCACTCGAATTCACATCTTCCCTTGTATTTATCTGCTTTGGTCATTGTGCTAGTTTCCAATATGTACGGCTCCTGTGGTTGTTTGGCCATTTGATCTAATATGGAGTGATTGGACGAAGGAAACTTAAGAAGAAACTGTCCCTTGGGAGACAAGCAACTGGGCCAGAGCAGGTAGTTACAGTGACTCCATTGGTGTAAGACTCTGGATTGATATGACAGAATGGATTTACTGGCTACAATACCTGAGAGAGAGAGATTTGTATTTCATTCTGTCTCTTCCTTCAGTCTGTTTAGTAAGACCACGTAAAAGCAACATAACAGTCAAGCCCAGTGTTTCTCCTTGACACAATGCAATAAAATGCAAAAGCATTTTTGTTTTACTTTCTGTCCAAAAAGCCTTCATTTCTCGTCATTACCGACAAAACATGTTTTCCTGCATTTGTAAACGGAGTTTGTTTTGGTTGTTGATCAGTGTAGCATACCCTCTCATGATGGAAAGCGTTTGAGAATGAACATACAGACCGCTTTATAGTTTTAGTGTCTGAACAGGACCCAAATCCATAAATTCAGCCCACAGATCTCTGAGTAGCACTGGTCCATAAAATAGAGAATTATTGCGAACACTTTCAAAAAATGTTGTCTTAAAACACCAGATGGTTGTAGAACCACTTCAGAGTGGTTCTACAACCATCAAAATGTTCCTCTTTGCATGCTTTGATCGACTGCTTTCATCTTATTAGGAAAAAGGTCAAACGGGTATCGTTCATATCGTTCTCAGGCGACGGTCATTCCGCTTTTTTGCCATTTTGTACTTTCAGCCGCTTTGTACCTAACATTTTCAGAAGCATTTACAATTGGAAGTTTTGTACTATTCTTGTCAGATGCTACTTGATGTTTTTTACCTGATTAGAATTAAAGTAATCTTTCAGACAACAGGGGCATTGAATTTTGTTAGTGTGATGACCAAACCTAACAGATTATTATTAATATTGTTTTTTTTTTTTTTTTTACCTTTTCTTCTTTCTATTTTTTTTTATTTTTGACATTTAAAATTGGTGAAGCAAAAAGGAAAAAAAAAGAAACAGGAGAATGGCCTTACAGCCATATTAGTTTGGTTAAGTTTCTGGACTATTTGTTGTAAAGTTCCAGATAAATTATAGTACAGCAGTCACAAGTGAAGTTGGCCACATGACATGTTTTTCTTTCTTTGAGAATTTTCCCCATCAGTACAGAGAAACTCCCATTTGTCAGTCATGAGGTAAAAAGAGTATCTTGTTTTATGTAAAGCATAATATGAAATTTTATGCACACCCACATAATAATCAATGGCTTTTGCGTAGTTCCACTCCCACTAATACTGATGCAGCAAGCCCTAGCAGAGGCGTTTGAATGTCAAATATGATTCAATTTAATCTAGTGCAAGAACTTGCAAATGGCTCATCAGAACTGTCAAACGATTTTCATTCCGGGATATGGATATTTTATTGAGGGAAAACAACAGGCAACTATGCAGCACTACGCTTATTAGTGGTAGAAAACGAAATGCTTAAGCCTAACATGCTTTTAATTTCATTTATTAGATTTTACTTACAAAACGTAGGTAAGGTTGTTGTTGATAGGATGGAAGTTGTCAAGATAAAGGAGACAATTAGAGCTACATTGTCTTCGAGACGGTTTTCCTCTGAAAAAGCAGAGAAAAACCTGGCTTAGGAGTTTGGAAAGGCTATGGAAAAGAACTTAAAGTTTGCTCAGAAATGGGTTCTGGTGACCATGGATTCCACAGAGAACATGAGGACTGAAGGTAATCAGGGTAGATGAGATTTGCCCAAGATGCTGAAGAGTCTGAAAATGTTTGGATTATTGTGGTAGACGTGTCAACATCTTAGGACTTGGAAAGCACCTGTGAAGCGCCAAGCCAAGCCATCTTGACTGTGGTGGTCTCGGCTTTTAGTAAGGGGACTTGGGATCCTTTTTCAAGTTCATTTACTTGCAATTTGTTTGATTTGTAGAAAATTTGCCACCTTCAATTCAAACTAAATCTGTGCCAAATGTTTGTGAAGCAAAACTTTGCATTTGTGCTGCTATCGTTTTTAAGATTTTGCTAAACGTCTCTGGAGGTCAGCTACAGAAACGTCTCGCCCGGATTTATGAAATCAAACAATGTTGGTGTCAATCGACGTTTGTGCTGCTAAGATTTTCATTTGTGCTTCTTTTGTTTTGAAGATATTCATGAAAGTTTAAAGGTCAAAAGTTCAACCGGCCCCTCCACTTTACCCAAATCAAACAAAATCGGTGTCCGAAGTTTGTTCTATCCTTTGCGCTACGTATGTGCAGGAAAATGTTAAATGTAGTTGACCGACAACAAATTTATTTGATTTTGTAAATGTGGGAAGGGCTGTTTGACCTTCTGTGACCTCCACACATTTTTACTAATATCTCAAAATGATAGCAGCACAAACATTTGACACCAGTTTTGTTTGATTTCAAGAAGGTGGGATTCCAATAACTTGAATACTTGAGAACGTATTCCTGTTACTGAGGGATCACACTTCACAGTAGCTGGTGTATTCTTGTCTGTTCTGAAAGGAAGCACTGACTGGGTTTCCAAACATTTCAAACATTTCAGGGGCATTAAAACAGTGGAGCAAATCGTTACCCTTGTAGATTTACTAACAGGCTCATGGGAGTTGCTGTCGTCTGGTCCGTGTGTGTTTTGTAGTTCTGGAAAAATCTAAACTGTATCCTTTAAGGTATTTTCTGAGGGCTGCTTTGGCAATATGTGGTTGCTTTGAATTACTTTTCTTGCATTAGAAAAGCAGGAAGGTCTGCATTCTCGGCAGAAAGTCAGTTTTGCTTCCAATACAAGTTGGACTCCATGTTACCGATTCTGTTCGTCTTGTTCATGCACAGGATATCAAGGTGCAGCTATGTTGCTATCTGTAGTAGTGTGGGTGTGGCTCTGGCCTATCATGGTAAAATGAAAATATCCATACTTAGAAGAAATTGTTTTAAATGCGACATCTACAAATCAAATCTCATCAGTGGTCATTAGGACGAGATCCCGTAACTCAACATCTGAGATTAGCTTCTTCCACCTGGTAGGGGGACAAGCACCAACGTCTTTTAGGAGCTTGGAGTATATCTGATGGTCTTCTGCATCAAAAGGAATCATTCATTCAAGTTGGTTTGGGGGTCTGATCAGAATTTCTTCTGTACACCTGTAAGAGGTAGAGCCTCTAAGGCACGTGTCAAACTCGAGGCTAAAACCGGCCTGCCGTAGCTTTTTATGTGGATTGTAGACTAAACACTCAGTGTGCTTAAATATTACGTTATCAATCAAATCAATGTAGTTTGTATGTGTTTTCTGCCAAATTATATCAGTCAGTCCCTCCAGTTTCTTGAGAATTATCATGGAAATTCACGCAAAATCAACAATTCATCACACCATTTTCACAGTAATACTTAATCGCTAGTTTTTTGCAGATTTTTCACAAAAATGGTCAAAAACTTTCTTGCCTTTGCTAATCGGCTGCCTCTGCCTTAATTGACGTCAGATTCAACAGGTTTTATCAATACATTCTGACACAACCGGCCCTTTAAGAGCATTAATAATCTTGATGTCACCCAAAGCAAAGTACGAGTTTGACTCCCCTGCTCTAAGGCACCCTGGAAATCTTCCCTTGAAGGATTTCCTGAATGTCTTCCACAATTGGGAAGATATGGGTGAATTAATGGATTTTGATGTTTTTGTGCATACTTCTGTTTCCTTTGATTTTATTTCAATATACCTTATGTTTTCCTTACAAAAATCTCAAAATGTTTATTTAAAATGATAACAATAAAAAAAAAAGCTCTTGTGGCCCTTGTCAGTTGATTAACCTGAAAAAGGAGCTGCCACTTCACAACACATCAAGTGCACCTCGTTAGCTGGCTTGCGTTTCATGCTCAGACCTTTTTTTTTTGTTCCACGTCCAAAATAAGGGTGAGGCTTATGCAAATACTTTTGAAAATGTAATCACTTGTGTGAGGCATTTTCTTTTCTTTTGTTTATCAAATCCACCCTTTTCCTTTTTATGTGATTATTATTTTGTTGTTCAGCGTGTGTAATCTCCACCTGTTTATTCCCTCCCCATAACTACTGCCTAGCTATGTATTTCCTTTTTCTCTTTTTTTTTTGGCATGTTCAGCACTGTTTTATCGGTAGTCCAGTCTAATATCCCTAAACAATGCCAGGTGGCGTTTTTACAACACAAAACTATGCAAGACAAAAGAACCCCAGGCATAATTAAGCTTGTATGTTTGCAAATAACCACAATGGTGAACGAACCGAGAATAAAAGTAAAAGCTGAAACAACAAGTTCTCATGCATTTGCACCTAATGCCCAGGTCATAAAATCTGTCTTTGTTTATTTGTACTCACAGTGAGTTGTGTTTTTGGATGAAAAACAGAACTGAACTCTATATTTTATATTTGCTTTTGCTTAACATTTTGGAATTAGTATTTAATCGTAAGGGCATTTGTCCATTGTTGGACTTTTAATTGTTGCAGAACGCGTAACACATGCAAGCTAACTGTGTCTGCCACAGCAAAGTTCAACCAGCTAGTAAAGTGATAAGCTGAGTCAGACAGCATGTGTGCAGCACATGCCTCTCTCACTGAAGCGGTGAAAGTGATATCGACCATCTTCACACAGCTCCTGAACGACCAGGTTGTTAATTACAGACAAATAGCCAGAACAACGGAAGAATAAAAAAAAAAAACATTAAAACTTATATTGAGGGGCTGATGTATATCAAAGGTTGTACATTCAGAGGAGAGCCAATAAAATAAGGTACATTTGTTATTAGTCTTGCATCAAATTCTTTTTCTCAGATTACCATCAAGACAAACATGAATGTTTTAGAGGTAGAATTTCAGTCAGTACGACCACATGTTTTTTTCTTATTCACACCAAGATTTTGACAGTAGTGAAGTAGCTTAGGGAATGTTGTGAAAATAATAAATATTGTAACGAGTCGTCAGAGGAGCACATGCAAACAACATGAAGCATTATGAATTCCCACTGCTGCCAAGATCCTCTAACCCCCAGTTCACACTTCTTGCGTCTCCGCTTCGCTGCGCCCTGCAACGGAACGAACTCCGCAGCAAATACACACCCATGACTCCATTTGCTCAAAATCCTAGCTATATTCATAAAAATATGTGGGTATATTTATACATGTATGCTGTCTGTTAAACATTTGATTTTATTCTGAAACACCTTGAGGTAAGTTCTCTCGCTCAAGTCTCAGTAGGAGCGTTTGTCAAGGCAGACGAAGTGAGAGCAACGGAGGGAAAAAAATAATGATTTTGGAAGTTGAGAGCAGCGGTATTTTAGTTGACACTACTCATTCTTTTTATGACTGACTTTATTGAACGAACTTTCATTTCCCATGCATTGTTAGAAGCACTTCTGAGCAGAACAGGACCGCATATAATGTAAATTAGGGTGATCAGGAACGGCTGCGATCCCCCGGGCAAAGTGCGCACAGTAGCGGAGTGGAGCGGAGACGCATGCAGTGTAAATCTGGGGTTAAGGTTGCTGGTCACTTTGCTCATTCAGTTTTTGGTTTAAGGTTTGGGATTCACCTGCAACTGTACATTTTCTAACAACCATTGTTACAAAATGCTGTTCTATTTGTAGCCGTATCAGAGGAATGTCTTACTTATTTTGAGAGACATTGATTTAAAGTACATTTTCATACCCACAATGTCAAAATCATTCATCCAGCTATTGACTATACTGACCTACTCTGTCAGGGTCACAGGGGTCGGAGTGGCTAAGGGGTGACGGGGTAGTCTCCTATTGCCAATGATCTTTGGCAATAGGAGACTACCAAAAGGTGGAGAACAGCCTGGTAAGGTTGCCTGTCCATCACATAAAGAGAGACACATAAAGACAATGAGCACTGTCAATGTGGTGAGTTAACCCACAGTCATATTGTTGGACTGTGGGAGGAACATAGCTGTGTGAATAATATGTCTGAGATTATCAGTCGAGCTGCCTAAAACTGGATTAGAGAATGTACAATGATCAACTAAAAGGCTATAGCCAACATCATAGTACTGCTGAAAAAGGAGACATTTAAACACTAATCTCTAGATATTACTGCTTGTATTCAAAATGTTCATAAACAGAGGATGCTTTGATGAACTGTTTATTAGTTAAAGGTCACTGACGAGGAGTACGAGGTTTAAAAAGCCAACAATTCATTGGCGAGAGAATGTGAAACTTAACATGTTGAGCTAGGGTCCTGGGAGAGTAGCTGTGAGCAGGACAGTGTCGATGCCCTTTCACGTGTAGCAGCCGTTGCCCGTGAGAATACTCGGTGACATTTAACTGTGTAGATCATCGGCTATTGGAAATTCACCATGCCCCCTTCCTCAAGTGTCAAACGACGCAATATATAGCTGAATGTTGCACACCGTATTTCAGCTCAAAACCCTTTCATTTGTTGTCTGTCAGCTCCTGTTGAATAGCAGACAATGATGTGACAACATGAAGCCGTTCATGAAATGATTTATCCGCTCACACTGAAATTATCGCTTACAAATCTGAGCTGTTTGTAAAAACAAGCTTATTCTATCATCGCTTTTAAATTGTCTCTTGGGCCCTTCAAAGTTTTCGGCACCTTTCCCTTCATCTCCGTTCAGACTTGGAATCAGAAGGTCTTTCACCAGTCTAGACTATGTTGTTATAACTATACAATCTACCATATTTGTTTTATTTTTCCCTTTTGATGTGTTCCAAACATGAATGCAAGTTAATTATTTCTTTCTCATTGAGCTCTGACCAGCTGATTCATTGTCCACTTTCCCAAGGCTTCTAATTAATATAAAGCAACAACAGGTAGCAAAATAAAGGAATGCAATGCAATTCATGAGATTGTTGTATGTTGATAATCTTCAAAGAGAAAGCCAGAGAACATGTTTTCCCTCTTTTTAAGTCCTGTAATTATTGAGTTACCAGAACGTTGGTTTTAAAACTTCCTCAGCAAAATCTATAATCGTTAGTGTCTAATGTGTTATTAGACCTGGATTTCATTAATGTTTGAAGTTGAGGGACGATGTACTTGGAATTGTATCACAACCATTTGGGGTCATTATTGAGAGAGCAGTAAAAGACATTTAAAGTGTTTAAGAAGTTATGTAGCCGTGTTTCAATCAACCTCTCGTGCGCAAACTGGAATTACGAAAACAAACTTGCTTAATGGAAACACGCCAACTTCGATAAAAGCCTTGTTTTTCAACGAGAAGTTGTTGTTGTTGTTTGCGCTACGACGAGGTGAGTTTTTCAGCCGGAATTTGTGTATTTCACAAAACTGCAATGTAAAAAATTGTAATTTTTTTTTTGCATCACATGCGAAAAAAGTGACCAAAAAGCGCATGGAAACGACGAAGACGACGACGGGAAGTGGCAGCAGGATGATGGCGCAATGTGTTTTTTTTTTTTAAATGACTTGTTACATGAGCAAACTTTTTCACATGTGACTTTGTGTTTCTCATTTGACGGAAACAGCGCAATTGCAAAATTGAGTCTGTGTACGACATATCGGCGGAGGTTTACAAGATCATATTCTTATGGAAATGTGTGTAGTAAATAAACCAGAGGGAAAACAGACTCCAACTGGAATGGAGTAAAACCGTTGAGCTAATAAAAGCTCTGCAAGTTATTAGAAGGGCACAAAGGAACCGCAGGTATAAATACAGAGGAGACTGTGGAACAAAGAAGAGGTGTGCGATTAACTGAATGTGCTAAAACTACATAGGAAGCATGAGTGGTGCAGTAGAGGACACACAAAATGATAGCAAATGGACCAGGAAAGAGGATCAAAAAATGTTTTCCCAATAAGTGAACAGAGCAGCGATGACTAAGCAAAGCAAAATATGAGAGTTTGAGCAAATTCCAACGCGAATATATTAAAAAATCCAAAGCTGGAGGCTTCTGTGCACCAGTTCCCTTAAGTAATCCAAATGTTGCACAATAATTGCTTTCAGTCAATATTTTCAAAATTGAATGGTGTTTATTGATGCTTTTATGGAACAAGCAGTGGAAAACAATAGCTAAACGAATTCTAAACACATTTTTTGGGGGTGGAGGATTCGCAAACATTCTCAATTTAATGACGTCTAACAAAATGATAACTTCCTGTCGTTCCAGCTTGCCAGTTGGTCATATTTTCTAATTAATTCATATACAAATATGAGAGTAGAGTAGAATAAAATACAATAGAAATATCCTTTATTGTCCCCCAGTGGGGAAATCCAGATATCATCACAGTGAGTTCAGATATGTGGGAACATGCATGTCAACACAAAGGTAAAAAAGAATGATAGAAATAAGAGACTGTAAAGACAAATCTACAACATACGAAGCAGGAAATCAAGCAGCAGAACTGATGGTTTAGTCCAATACATGCTCACAGACTTTACTGCTTCGCATTTAGGTCCATTTACACAAGCATCTGACAGGAAACATGTAAAATGTAAACAGTCTCATGCTGAACCTGGTTGAGCGTATTCCATTCAACACAACCTAAGCGAGTGAGATGACTAAATAAGAATCTCATAAAAAGTACAACAACAAAAAAAGAACAAAACAGAAAGAAGGGAATAAAAGTTTAACGATACACCAAAACGACAAACGGCTCTAAAACATATGAGAGGTGTGAAAGCAAAACTGGAAGCGGATCAAGGAGCCATTGTGCTCCAGCTCTTGCGGACCAACAGAGGTGAAGCAGAAGAGTGGAAGCGGGAAGCACAAAGACAATCGGGGGGAAAATGGCTGGAACAAGAGCAGTAATGAGCCGACGCTTTTGAAAGACACCAGGTGAACGTGTCACACTCTTTAATGCTGCTGCAGCGTTTTAATTGAGCCAGAAGAGCACAACAAAACACTTTGCAGATGTTTTTCGAGTATCCTCGGAGTGGCCTTGTTTTCACCGCCGTTTTCGCTTGTAGTGTATTGTTTGAAAGTGTTATCACTGGTTTTCTTGATATGCAAATGTTCTTTGGAGAAAAGAGAAAACTATTGGTATTAGGTACTCAAACCTGCGCAGGCTTTTTGTGTGGCAGCTTACCGACTGTGCTAGGTGACTTTTAAAAACACCAAAACAAATTTAAGAGAAGATAAACTAATTTCTCTCATGTTTCCAGAAGTATTTCTCTAAAATATTCTTTAGTGCCATCAGGTCTGAGTTTCGAAGATGAATGCATCTGTTTTAAAAGGGCAGTATTATGTATTTTTCCAGGCACATAGTGCCGTTTTATAGCACTATCGAGTTACCATGTTACCTTCAGTTATTATAAAAATCCTGCTCATATCAATCATTTGACTTTGTAATGTAACGCCTTCAAATTGGGCCTCTGTCTCTTTAAAAACTCCTTTCTGAAGCTCCACCTTCAGGAAGTCATCATAACATGGCTCCTCTGTTGACCCTTTAACAACATTTGTACCAGCGTTACACTGAGAAGTAGCTGCTATAATGAGCTCAACTGATATGCAGTTTGATCAGGTGTTTGCTAATTGCTGCTGACTAGTCTGAAGTCTGAACTAGGTCCATTCAGTCGTTTTGCACAGCTGAATGGTTGCCATGGAGATTAAAGGATTTCTTAAACATATGAAAGGAAGGGGAATCGCATTATAACATGATGTAAAGCTCAAAAGAGTCAATTTTCCATAACACTGCCCCTTTTAAGGCTGATTTGTAGTCGGGTGGCAGCAGCATTCAGTATCAAAGGTTTAAAAGTTGCTACAGAAAGACAATGTGAAGAGAGACAGTCAGATTGGTGTATGGAGTTTGCATTTATGTTAGACAATTTGCCAAAAAACAACAAACAAACAAATGAGCATGTGTTATTTCCGTTGACGCCTTTTGCGGTACCTTCCACGGACACGTTGTTTCACAGCCAGAGCGATAACATGCGTCGACTGAACGAGAGGATCTGCCATGATAGATGCGAGAGCGCTGCCTGTTTCGCTGGGAGCAGATGGGAGCAAATGCAGCAGCCCGCTCGGTGGTGAATGGCTGATGCAATCGCTCCACATTTTCTGCTCCATCAAAACCGACGGCGAGCGTTTGAACACGCCTGCTGGTGTGAGGAGGATCTTAACACGTGCGCTTTGTTTGGTTTTATGTGTTGCGGTAACAAAAGGAGAGAGTGACACTTTATCCCGAGAGGTGTGGATAACGCTGGCACAGGCCGCCAGCATATTTGTTTGTGTGACTGAGCGCGTTCAGACGAGCCGGACATAGAGAGTTATCGTGCTCTGAGGGAGATCTCTTATACTTAATATACGCCTTAGTATGCTTAGTTAGTTAAAAAAAAAAAAAAAAAGACAAGAAAAGTAAAATTGTCTAACCAATCTTGAAACTTTTCGGATTTCTTTTTGGTAAATAATTTTGCTTAATTAATATGAACTAATTTGGCTTGTGTGTTGCCCTGGCACAGACTGACGGCATGTCGGCCACCTGTTGGCCAACGACCCGGTTCCCCTCTGACCTTTAGCAAGCTAATTCAGGTTAGCCTTTCACTACACAGGTAGCTCTCATTATATAACTCATTCGAGCGCTGGCACAATGTTTGTAGCCACTTCCTGTTAGCGCACCTCGACTGTTTCGTGAAGTAGCACTTGGTTTTTATAAGTGAAAAAAAAAGATTTTTAATACTTTCCAACAATAAAGCTAGCAACGTTAGTCGCAGTTGCTATAGCTTCACACATAATGTAACTTCAGCTTGATGAAGCTGCAGCTTCACATATTAGTGGCTCACAGTAACTGATAAAGCTCCGTCTGTTCTGAAAGATATTACCAGTGAAAATTATGCGGTGAATAATTCAGCAGGCCAACTTGTTCAGCTGCAACAGACAGCGATGACGCTGCAAAACTTTTTCTTTTTTCAGTTACAAGGCATGCTACCAGCGTTTCCTCATATTGGAATATAAATCCAGAATAATAATTTACAGTGCAACTAATTTACTGCAGTTATTTGTTTTATTTGTATTTATAAAAAAGGCAATTACCTTTAAATATTTAATTTGTTTTTTTCTTTTTGTTTTTTACAGTTGATTGCACAGTTAGCTCTGGGCTCCTCGCGCATGCTTTTAAATATAAGTAGCACTTTCTGAACCATTTGAAAGAAGCGTTGTTGTTGTTTATTTTTTTTTTTTTTTTACGTGTTTGACCGAGGTGATCAATACGATGTTTTTGTCACTTTTACTTTATTATTTATTTTACATTGGCTGTTATATTCTAATTGAACAAATTAAAGTTGTGAAGCTACTTAAGTGTGCTGTGCTTAAATATGCTGCACTGGTGCTGAGCTATCAGATTTTGTGAGTCAGTACATTTATGTCTGTTTAAAAACAAAAACAAACAAAAAATCGTTTTAATTCAATTCGGCACTGATTTTCTGTATCGGATCTGTAGCCGTCGATGCTAAACTTCAGATATCGATATTCGTATCGGAAGTGAAAAAAGTGAATTGGTGCATCTCTTCACAAGAAAATACCCATAGTGTTAACTATATTATCTTTGTTGCCTCATATTGTAATCACTGTCTCACTTTGCCTCTCCAGCACATGTAGGCGAATTGTATTTTTACAAATTTGTCTAGGTGCATCACATTTTTGTCAGCGAAATCATACAATTTATTGCTGTTAAAATAGTTTGACATTTTTTTCAGAGGGTGGATGTCCGAAGTCCCAAACAGTGCTAACCCTTGTAACAAAAATATGTAAATTAGGGAGCTGTTAATGAAGATTAAGACGTACGCGAGCGCTAAAGCTAGCTGCTCTAAAAACATTATTTCAACTCAGTGAAGTAGGAAATTGCAGCACTTTATTCCTGCTGCATAAAACCAGAGCACGTCAGAAAACTGTGCAAAGTTGGTGACAAATGACAGTATCCATCTTGTAAGTAGATGATAAGAAAAGAAAAGAAAAAAATAAGTGGAACAAGCATGGCATTTCTTTGTGCCTCACCCCCCATCATGGCTTCCCTACGGCTTTTCCTTAATATCTGCCTCTGCCTCTGTCTTCTTCTCACCTCAGTGCTCTGCAAACTCTGAGCTCACATGGAGAGGGTGTGCTTCACACTTACATAAAACCAGCAGGTTACACAATTTAAATGCTCCCTCTACCCATGTATATGCGCATGCATGTTCCCCTGCATGTGGGCTAGAGGGGCTAAAAGTCTTGACAGAGTCTAATATAAAAGGAAACGACTAATGATATCGCTGCATGTAGGTGCGTGGGTTTTTTGTTGCTGTGCAGTGCTGTGTATGTTTGTCGTGTGTGTGTGTGTGTGTCTGAGCGGAGAGAGAGAGACTTTCCGTCGAGAAAAGAAGCACAGCTCCCATTCATTATGTGTTTATATCCACTTCCACTTTGTTCTCTATATGATATTTAAAATTGATGTAGAGTTTTTGATTGTCCATATGTGGCTATTCAAGGTTCTCGTAGCTGACGGGGTTTTTTTCCACATTTAGTGGAGGAATGCAGAGATTTCCTCTCAGATAGCTTACGCCTTGCATGTTGGTAAAGTACTGTTAGGAATGTAATTGTTCACCATCCTTATGAAGATGTTAAGCTATGACAGCATATTATTAAGCCCATTGTAGACAGAGAAAATTAGTATATTTTCACCCCGAAAAAACTTTAAGGTTAATCTCAGAAATGATTTAGGACAAACAAGAAAATTTCTGAGCTCCAAAAGTTAAAACATTTTCTAAAAAAAAAAAAATTAGAAGAAAAAAAAAAACAACTCACCTTTTGGGATTAATCTCTAAAGTTTGCTAGAAAATAAAAAAAAAGAATATCTGAGATTCTCAGAAATAGTCTATGAAAAACTTTTAATTTTTTAAGTTTTTTTGTTGTAGAAATTTCCAAATTCTTTTTTTAACATTTTAAAGAAATAAATTACCAAGTTGTTTGTGTTTTGTTTTAGAAATCGCTGCATATCCATTTTTGTTTTACCTCATAAACCGTCGTATTGGGCTGAGAAAGCGAGATGTTTGAAAGCTTGTATAGAAAGTTACAGGCGTCACAAGATCTCTCTCTGCAGTTCTGTTACTTCCAACTATTGGTTCCTTTGTTTTATTTTAAATTATGACATTTAAGTGCTACACTTAAGAAATCTTTGAACACCACAAACCTGACGTGGCATTACCTTTTAAAAGATTATTCAGTAATCTGTAGTGGCATTAGTTTTTCAAGGTAACCATGGCTACACTGGTTGTCGCATATTATGTTGAGTCGATTGGGTCGGATCAAGCATGGGGAAATAATGCCGACAATACTTTTCACAGAAGGCTTCATTGGAATTAACATGTCTATGAAGGTTTCACAAGTTTGACTGCACGTATAAATAGAGTATGGAGACTGACGAAAACCTTAGCAGAACGTAATCTTACTATAACATTTAAAGTAAGATTTACTTTAACTTCACACTATGCCATGCAGACGCTCTGTCTGCACTCATGAATGTCGCTGACTTTGGATATTGGAGTGGCTACACCTGACAACCAGCCTGACTCTCAATAATTCACAATCTCCTGAGCTTTAAACTTTAACTCCCGGATGCATCAGCTGATCTTAAAACAGCAAAAATTTCCACTTAAGACAATATTTTGTTAAAAGTAACCAAGCCCATCAAAGAGCCTTTTTAACTCCACACCATTCATCTACCGCTTTACAGTACGGGGGCGCATAAAAAGTAAAATAAAACATCAAAAAACAAAAAAACACCACATTTTTTTCCTTATATTTCCTTTCAACCTCCTACCTTTTTTGTGTTATCACTTTGTGTTATCACCTTTGAAGCTCAGAGACGCTACAAAGGTTTATGCGAGAAACCTGATGATTTTCTTCCCATTCCAGTGCTCAGTCAGCGGTTCGGATGCTTAGAGAGTTACAGCGGCTCAGATATCGACAACCCAGCTGTCATCTTCGGTTAGCGAGTGTGTTGGTGGAAGTGTTTTTGTTTGTTCCTCACATTCTAATCTCACACCCTAGCACACCTTTTTTTTGTCTCTTTGCAGTTGCTTTTTCCGCCCCCTTACCCTCGTCATCTGTCTAATCCACCTTAGGTCTCTCTTTTTATTTATTTATTTTTTTTCAAAACCCACGTATCTCTGCTTTTTTCCCCCTTTGTGTCCAACTCTCTCTCTGTCTCTCTCTGAGTGAATGGCGGCGTGAATGGGGCTGGAGACGGGAGTGTCAGAGTGAGTGGATTTTTTTGAGCCTTCTTTCTACCTTTTTCTGCAAGGTGTTTTGAACGCTTTTCTCTTCACACAGTTACTTGATCTTAAGTTGAGTTTTGGCTGTTCCAGACTGGTCCGGTAGTTTTTTTGCTACCGGTTTGGTGTGGCGTTTGGCATCATGCCCGTTGTGGAGGGCGGTGCAGAGCTTGAAAAGTTGACACAAGTCAGCATGCTGTCAGACTCGTAGCGACAGTGAATTGTTCAGTAGAGGAGGCAGCCTTAGCTGCTGGAGGAGCGGTAGGCTGTGCCAGGGTGAAAATTGCTTCCCGTATGAATGGTGCGATTGTGATCTTTCTTGATAGTACTTCCCAAGTGAATGATTTGGTCATTCATGACACTTTCACACCGGTTCTCCCGCTGGTTGGTCCAGCTAAAAAGATTATAATCTCAAATGCACCCCCGTTTATTAAAAACGATCTCCTTGTTAAGGAGTTGTCAGCTAGTTTCACCCATAAAGATGGTTGCTTTAGGTTGTAAATCTGTGCTTCTTAAAGATGCCGTGTGTCATAGAAGGCAGGTATTTATGGTCCTTAAGAACACAGCTAATGAGCTTAACCTGTCCTTTAATTTCAAAGTAGATGAGTTTAATTGTATGGCTTTTGCCTCTTCTGATAATATGAAATGTTTTGGTTGTGGTGCAGAAGGTCATATAATTCGATCGTGCCCAGAAAAGCTCAGGGACACACAGTTGGTGAGTGCTGGCGATGGAGCGGGTCGCCGTGCCGCCGAAGCGGGCCACGCGGCCGCCAGTGACCACGTGATGTCGGTGCGGGTCCTGATGTTGCTGGAGCCGGGGTTCCTGGTGATCCTTCTGTTGTAACTGCAGAGGAACAGCCTGAGGTGCTGGACATTTTGTTAACAAATCAAGAAATTTGTCGCTTAAAGAAACTGATCTTGAAAGTCGGAGCCCAAGCACTTACTGCTGATGAAGATGAGGATATTTAGAGAAATATTTTATATTTCTCCGTGTTTTTTGCTTTTGTTTCTTCATTTCTGTGTGTGATTTTAAAATAGGCACATTAAATGTAAATGGTGCCAGAGACGAAGAGAAAAGGGCGGAGTTTTTTTTTTTAGATTTACAACTTTAAAGAAAATTGATATAATGTTAATTCAAGAAACACACAGCACTGCTGATAATGAGAGGGATTGGAAGGAGGAATGTGGAGGGGAGGTTTTATTTACTGACAAGTCCAGTTGCAGTGGCGGTGGGGGGATTGCGTTCTCCAAATTGCCAAATATGAAAATGTGAATTTAGTTTTTCTTAATGTGTATGTTCCAACCAAAGGGGGTGGATAGAATGTGTCTATTGAATATGACACTGTAAATGATTGTTTTTGTGTGGAGATTTGAACTGCACTGAAAAGCCGTTACTTGATGCGAACCACTTAGAGCCTCATGCTGAATCCTCTCGGAGGCTCAGGCAGCTGACTGCGACCTCTGACCTTTCAGATGTGTGGAGCTCTTTCAGCAGAAATCGGAGGCAGTATGCATGGAGTCATTCTAAAGGTAATCTTTCATCTTTGGCAAGATTGGATCGTATATATGCATTTAAACACAATTTGAATATATTTAAGAATTGTGAAATAATTCCTGTTGGCTTTTCGGATCGCTGTCTGGTTTGTTCCTGTGTGTTTATTAAAAATGTTCGTATAAAGAGTGTCTACTGGCATTTTAATACAGCTCTTTTAAATGATAGAGCTTTTAGAGCAGCTTTTGAATATCTCTGGGTCAGTCGTAGGGTAGCAGAAGGAGGAAGGTGGAGGAAGAGTTGAATATTGACGTGGTTTCTTTATTTGTTAACCTGGTGAAATCTAGGTTATTGCTTGAATTTAATTTTTACAAATCAGTTTCAGATTGAAATGCTTTTTGTCACAGCTGGAGTTATGGGGAAGTAATTTGTAGTGTGGTAGAAGGAGAAGTCATTTTTGGAAGGGTGTTCATGTAATTTATTCTGTGGTGTATGTTTGTTGTATTTTCTGCTACATAGTTGTGATACTATGTCGATTATTTATTGAAAATAAGTGAATTATTACAAATCAAAACCTCTCTCTCTCTCCACTGCCGTACAATGGATGCTGTCGCTTAAGAGTGCCATCCTTTCTTATCCTCTATGGTTTCTCACACACATTCCAAATAAAACACACACAGGAATCCAAGCGTATATATCCTATATATCCCGGCTCCTTGTGCAACACATGCTCACTCGCACAGAACTCGAGGGTGCTCCTGTGTAATTCCAGTGATGAGTTATTTTGCCTCGGGGCTGATCTTTCTCGCGGGGTATCTGTCATATCAACCACCCCACGCGCTTTCCCCGTTTTTTCCCTCCCATACATCATCCCCGTGCTCATGCCTCCCTCCACTCTCCGCTTCCTTTCCGTCTCTCATATGCATACAAATCTCATCTTGTTTTATTATATCCATCTGATTCCCACAACCTCTCCTGCTCCTAGCTTCTAACCGCCAAGCGCCGTTCTCCTAATGTTTCACCGTTTCAGGCCGTCTCCCGCCGTGGAACGTAGTTTTCTTCCATTGTACGCACTCGCGTGTCCCTCCATCCGTCTGTCCGCATTCAGCCACGGAGGGGAGTTCATTAGCGTGGATGTAGAAGGGGGTGATCAGCTTCCTCCCTTTTTTGAAATCAAAAGCCCGTTGATGCCACTAATGAATGTGTGCCGGGACAGAACCTAAGCAACGGCAGCCCTGACGGGGGCCGCCTTTGGACTCACTGATCCCAACGAGGTGGAATTTATTATGGGAGAAGAAGGCTTTTAGACGTTTTCAAATATAAAAGATTATGCGAGACACAGCCATGTCTGATGATCAGCTATTAGGTTAGTGCCGTTTCTTCAGGTCGTTCTGCCGATGCCTCATAAACGCATCAGATTTGTCTGCCGCGGCTCGACTCGACGGGATCCATGAAGAGCGATGCGCGCTGGTTAAAACTCAAAGCTCCTTATGCCAGGGGACTTTTAATTTAAAGTCAGCAGCAATAATTTATGATGCGTTCAGATTAAACGCGATTTGAGCGTCGGGGTCGTCTAGTTTACGTGCAAAGACCACGGTGGAACGGTGCATCTTGGAACGTCGAAGTCTCGTGGCGCGTTTTCACAGACTTACCTAGACGCTAGAGTTGGAAAGTCTGAACTTTTGCATCGGTACGCGGAGCGTCAACCAATCAGAGAGACTGCGCCATGTGATGTGGTGGCCTGTCCTTGGTGTTCTGCCAGGAGATGCAGGCAGGTCGTCAAAGTGAGATCAGATTTATGCTGAAAGCGAACCGTATCGCGCACTGACCATGGAGTAGGTGACCAAACTCGCCAAACTCAGAAAGACTGAAGTATCTGGTGAATTCGAACACAGCACAGAGGTACCAGACGACATGTACTGGTATAAATGGGTATGGTTTATGGTAGGGGTCAGGGTTGGGCTATAGAAATCAATAAAAAATGCACCATGAATTCCTTTTAATGCACCTGTATTTTTTCCGCATAGCCTCTCAAAAAGGTTGTTGAAATAAATAGAACATCTTGAAACACATAGTTCATGACAAACCTCTTTGTAGATGCAAGACTAAATGTTGTAAAAGAAAGCAACAAAATAAGTGAATAAAAAACAACCCTAAAACTATATATATATATAAAAAAAACATTAAACTTTACCCATGATGCACTACAAATTGCCAAACTTCTGGTCAATCACTTTGATAGGCTGCTTTCAGTGGTCATAAGGTGTGTGTGTGTGTTTCCACTCCTCCAAATACTTACTCCTCATGCATGTGTCAATATTTCTATTTGTCTCTGGAAGTGAGAGCCTGATGTACGGTCACTTCCTGTATCTCTCAGGGCCGTAGATAGACAGATTGTGTTAGCAGCACAGGGCTACAGCTGCATCGCCATCTATTTTTACCAGCCATAGATCCTAGTGGTCTGATACTGTCAGAGCCTTACATCCAGACTAATGGAGGACAGGCTTAGAAAAACACAGCAGTTATTCACTCACACCGTAAAAAAAACAAAAAACAAACCTGTGGGTATACAGAGAGTCACAAACAAGCTAGCACATATTGAATTTAATCAAACGATTGATTATTAATCTCTACACAGCAATGATGTTGTTGCATTGTGAATGAAAAAAAGGAACCCAGTAAGTGAACAAATTAAAAGGAATTTAAGTTAAAAAAAACAAAAAAAAAAACATCCAGAATGCAACTGAATTGAAGATGTATCGTACATGTAGTATTGGCATTTCCACAAAGCTGAATGCTCTTAGGAACTAGCTTACATCGATGGCCGATGGCTGGTATTGATGCTTACACCAGAAATCACAGCAGCACAGAATTTAATCCAGCGGGAAAGATGCATTTTTTTTTATTTTTATTTTTAGAAAAACAGCTCCAAAGAAATTCTCTAGAAAAACCCGATGTGACAACATGAACCGTCCTGCAGCTCTGTTTAAAATTTGATCAAAAGCATCGAGTCAGATGCCAAAGAAACCAGAATAGCTTCTCCAGTTTGACCTCTGACAGCAAAAAAAAGATTCATAGAGCCCAGTTGGTGTTTTAAGTTCTCATCATTTTCATGACTTATCAGAACTTCAGCTTCAATGTACTGTTGCAATCCCTTGTTGTTTGGACGATTAGCTTCAGTGATTTTCAGTTTCGATCATTTCTTATGTGTTTGTTTTTCTGCTGTTAAATCAAGTCAAATTTTATTTGTATAGCACATTTCAGCACAGGGCATTTCAAAGTGCTTTACATCATAACAAACATAAGAACACAGAGTCATGCAACATAGAATCAACAATCAAAACATTCATTAAATTCGTAATTGATTACGTTTCAAATGTAACTCTAAACTGATGGGTTTTTAGTCGAGATTTAAAGGCACTCAGTGTTTCAGCTGTTTTACAGTTTTCTGGAAGTTTGTTCCAGATTTGTGGTGCATAGAAGCTGAATGCTGCTTCTCCTTGTTTGGTTCTGGGGATGCAGAGCAGAACCAGAACCAGAATCTTAGGGGTCTAGATGGTTGATACAGCAACAGCAGATCTTTAATGTATTGTGGTGCTAAACCGTTCAGTGATTTATAAACTAACAGTATTTTAAAGTC
>CAEGAE010004035.1:0-35919 GCA_903067095.1 Girardinus metallicus
GAACCTGAACAGAACCAGAACCAGAACCTGAACAGAACCAGAACCAGAACCTGAACCTGAACAGAACCAGAACCTGAACCTGAACAGAACCAGAACCAGAACAGAACCAGAACCAGAACCTGAACAGAACCAGAACCTGAACAGAACCAGAACCTGAACAGAACCTGAACAGAACCAGAACCTGAACCTGAACAGAACCAGAACCAGAACCTGAACCTGAACAGAACCAGAACCAGAACCTGAACAGAACCAGAACCAGAACCTGAACCTGAACAGAACCTGAACAGAACCTGAACAGAACCAGAACCTGAACCTGAACAGAACCAGAACCTGAACAGAACCAGAACCTGAACAGAACCTGAACAGAACCAGAACCTGAACCTGAACAGAACCAGAACCAGAACCTGAACCTGAACAGAACCAGAACCAGAACCTGAACAGAACCTGAACAGAACCAGAACCTGAACAGAACCTGAACAGAACCAGAACCAGAACCTGAATCTGCCTGGTTTCACATTCATCTCCTCTGTTTTCTCTAAATTATTCACTTTGCTAATGATCATAATCTGACTTAGTGGAGCCAAAACAACCAGAATGAATTTATATTTAATAAAATCTTCATTTATTCGTTCATGAATCTGCAGCTAAAACAGTTTTTAATGCTTCATGTTTCCTGCCTGCAGGTGGCGCTGCAGAGCTGTGCAATAAATCAAACGGATGAATTAATATGAAACTGAAATGTATTTATTAGTGATTAAGTTACGTAGATCTAACTCTGCTTCAGAGTCAATATGTTTAAGTATTTATTTATTTAACTGATTATTGAGTTTAATCAGTTTCTCAGACTGCAGCTGTTTCCACAGACAGCCTGTGGGGGCGCTGCAGATGAGGGTGATGGAGCTGAGTGCTTCCAGAAGCTGCTCAGCCAGAAGAAAACTGATTATAGGTTAGAAAATATTTCAGTTATTATTCAGGAAGCATCAGGAATTTTCAGTTAAATCTAAATATAAAGTTAAATAATTTTTCTCTCCATTAAATCATTTAACTGTCTATAAATTTCTGTCTCTGAGCTCAGAGTGTCATTGGCTCGGGGCGCCCCCTGCTGTCTGTGGCTGGTATGACCTGCTGGGGCTTTGGGGCAGTTCACATCCAGAAAATCCTGTTCATATCTACACCTCTCTGTCCTCAGAGCCTGAAGCCTGAAGGTCAGCCTGAAGGTCAGCCTGAAGGTCAGCCTGAAGGTCAGCCTGAAGCCTGAAGGTCAGCCTGAAACCTGAAGGTCAGCCTGAAGGTCAGCCTGAAGCCTGAAGGTCAGCCTGAAGGTCAGCCTGAAGCCTGAAGGTCAGCCTGAAGGTCAGCCTGAAGGTCAGCCTGAAGGTCAGCCTGAAGCCTGAAGGTCAGCCTGAAGGTCAACCTGAAGGTCAGCCTGAAGGTCAGCCTGAAGGTCAGCCTGAAGGTCAGCCTGAAACCTGAAGGTCAGCCTGAAGGTCAGCCTGAAGGTCAGCCTGAAGGTCAGCCTGAAGGTCAGGATAGAACTCGAGGTCTCAGGATGTTTCCTGCGTCTCACTGCAGCCTGATGCTGATTCTGTTAATCAATTTTCCTTTGTTGTGTTTTTCTAATTAATTATTTAGTTTGAAAATTATTTTTTAGTCTCCATTTGATTTTGTCAATTTGTTCAATAAGAGTAATAACTATGTAATAATAATGACAGAGGCCAAACATCCATGCTGGCTTTGGTAAATGTGTGTGTGTGTGTGTGTGTGTTCAGACACACAGCATGGTTTCTGTTCTCTGGTCCGTTTTCTATTAATTATTGATTTTTAAACAGTTTTTATTTTGTTTCCTGTTTTTATGATGTTATAATTTAATGAGTGATGGCTGCAGCAGCTGAATGTTTGACCTCCAGGTGACCTCTGGGTGGTGGAGCGTGGGAGGGAACGTTGTTCGGTTCAGATGGAGGGAATGCATCAGAACCGGGTCGGTTCTGATGCAGGCAGACCCGACCCGGTTCCACTGGTTCTGTGGGATGTTCTTTCATCAGAAGAGTTGTGAGCTATCAGCTGCTGTAGCTCAGCCACGTTCTCTAACATCCAGACATGGATGAGTTTGTTCACATTAGAGGAAACCAAACCGGGTTCTGATACCAGAACCGGAACCGGGTTCTGCAGTTACTTCTGTCTGAACTGGAAACAGATTCCAGGATCTAGACTGAGATAAAAAATCACTTTGTTATAGAAACAGGTGAGTTTTCATCCTATTAAATCAGATTGTTGTTTTTATTGTTAGTCATTTTCTGCTGCAGCTTCAACAATAAGAGGCGGAGAGTCAGGAAGCAGCAGCACATGGTCACATGACTCACCTGTCTCCAGGTGACCCAGGCTGCAGCTGGTCTCCAGGCAGGACAGATTCTGTCCCCCAGCAGCAACCAAACCTGGACATTCCTCTGGTTTGATTCTCTGCTCCCTGAAGCGTCCCGTCTTCTTCCTGCAGGTTTTCTGAACGGAGAGTTTCCTCCTTTGTCCAGCTGTGAGAATGAAACACGTCCTCTGGAGTCTGAACGCACTGCTGCTGAAGGCAGGAGTGTCCAGCAGGACAGACAGCTGGGCTAATGTCGGGTTTGTGCTGCAGCAGCTGCGGCGATGCTGTCCGTCCTGTCGGGCTCGGCTACCGGAGGCGTTAGCATCACTGTGTTTGGACTGGCTGCTGCTTATGCTAGCATTGTTGCCCTGGGCTTCATAGCAGTCAGGAAAATGAAGGAGTTGATGAATTCATCTAAAACGTCCAGGGTGACGAGAGACTTGGGTCTGCTGGTTGGACTCAGAGTGAAGAGTTCATGTGAAAGTCTGAGAAGCAAATCACCAGAAGGAGAAACCCTGAAATTCACCCGGCTGGAAGTCAACATCCTGGAGAAACTGAGGAACTCCCCGGCGGAACCGGAGTCGCCCAGCAGAACCAGGAAGGTGGTGGACGAGATCGGGAGGAGGAAAACGGACCTGAAGACATTTTACTGACCAAACTGACGCTGAGCCTCCTGCTGGCTGCACATCCGACCCACCGCCTTCCTGCTCTGATCGGACCTGACAGGATCAGACCAGACTTCCTGTGATGTCAGGCGGCACTTCCTGTGATGTCAGGCGGCACTTCCTGTGATGTCAGGCGGCACTTCCTGTGATGTCAGGTGGCACTTCCTGTGAGCCGACGCTGAGCTTTAAGGAGAGCCAGACGAGGAGAACTGCCTACAATTTAAAGAAAACTCTGAAACACATGAAGTTCATGTTTTAAAGTTTAATTTGTCCATTAAACTTGAATCAAAGTTTTATAAATTATTATATTCTAATATAATTATTGTTATAATAATTACTATTACTTTAATTATCATATAAAACTGATCATCAGTGCTTGGAGCGTCTTGATGTTTTGGTTCAGTTTTCCTGTTTTTGACTTTAAATGAGTTTTGTGGACGACCTCAAACTGTTTATTGATGTTTTATTTCATGTTTGGTTCTGATTAATGTCTTTGGTTCTGGTTCTGAATGGATTTGTTGTTTGGTTTTGGGTTCAGTTATGATTTCTGATTCTTCCTGATTCACAAAGAATCAAATTCATTAAATGAAGAACAAACTGGTGTTTCAATACGTTCAGTGTGTTTCTGTTCTCAGTCATTTTGGATTAATTAACTAAAGCTAAAGAGTTTAATATTATAAAGCTTTTAAAATGATGATTCATTTTTGTTAAATTAACGTATCTATAAACCTGATTAACTGGATCAAACTGGATTTTATCCCGATCAGATCAATATGAATTATTGATTGAATAAAGTCAGAAACATGCAGGTTGAATCTTGATGTAATAAACTCCAGATTGTTTGTAATGTATTGAAAACATAAAAGCCTGGCTGCGTCTCATTTTGACTCACCTGGGCTCAGCAGGTGGAGGCTGTTAGCATTAGCGTTAGCATTAGCGTTAGCTCATCCCTCCTTGTTCTCTAAGGAATCAGAAAATGTTTCAACTGGTTTCCTGAGTTCATTTCTGGATTTAAGTGACATGAAATTACAGTTTTATGTCCCTTAAAATACCTGGAAAGAAACGAAACTTTGCTTTAATTTCAAAAGCTTTGGGTAAAAAGTCAGTGGTTTTATTTTTCCACCAGAAACAAGAAACTATTCATTTACATCACAGCAACAATTTGCTCAAAGTTCAGCAACTTTTCGAATCAGACTTTAGGTCCCGCGTTAAAGACGTTACGTTTCCTTTTACAGGAAGTGATAAACATGATGGCGTCACCATCCGGGTCACATGGACGGGCTCGTCCCTGTCCTCCGTCTAAAGCCGAGCAAACGTGCAAATGTCCAGTCCAACCAGTCAGTCCGTCCACTGGTTTTAAACTGACGCTTCAGTTCAGGTCAGTTAAAACATCGTCACAGTGACGTTTCATTCACCAGTAAGAGCATCCAGCTGTTGTTACGTATCTATTTCCTTATATCAGAAGGTAAATTAGAGCTCTGACCTGATCTAGTTCGCTGTGTGTTGTCCCTGTTTTAAGATGAGGACACGTTAAGGACACGTTAAAGACACGTTAAGGACACGCTAAGGACACGTTAAGGAAACTCTAAGGACACGTTAAGGACACGTTAAGGACACGTTAAAGACACGTTAAGGACACGCTAAAGACACGTTAAGGACACGCTAAGGACACGTTAAGGAAACTCTAAGGACACGTTAAGGACACGTTAAGGACACGTTAAGGACACGTTAAGGACACGCTAAGGACACGTTAAGGACACGTTAAAGACACGTTAAGGACACGCTAAGGACACGTTAAAGACACGTTAAGGACACGTTAAAGACACGTTAAGGACACGTTAAGGACACGCTAAAGACACGTTAAGGACACGTTAAAGACACATTAAAGACACGTTAAGGACATGTTAAGGACATGTTAAGGACACGCTAAGGACACGTTAAGGACACGTTAAAGACACGTTAAGGACACGCTAAGGACACGTTAAGGACACGTTAAGGACACGTTAAGGACATGTTAAGGACACGCTAAGGACACGTTAAGGACATGTTAAGGACACGCTAAGGACACGTTAAGGACACGTTAAGGACACGCTAAGGAAACTCTAAGGACACGCTAAGGACACGTTAAGGACACGTTAAGGACACGTTAAGGACATGTTAAGGACACGTTAAGGACACGTTAAGGACATGTTAAGGACACGCTAAGGACACGTTAAGGACACGTTAAGGACACGCTAAGGAAACTCTAAGGACACGCTAAGGACACGTTAAGGACACGTTAAGGACACGTTAAGGACATGTTAAGGACACGTTAAGGACACGTTAAGGACATGTTAAGGACACGCTAAGGACACGTTAAGGACACGTTAAGGACACGCTAAGGAAACTCTAAGGACACGTTAAGGACACGTTAAGGACACGTTAAAGACACGTTAAGGACACGTTAAAGACACGTTAAGGACACGTTAAGGACACGTTAAGGACACGTTAAGGACACGTTAAAGACACGTTAAGGACACGTTAAGGACACGCTCTCCCTGACTGAAACAAAGTTCCCACCAGGACCCAGAACCAGACGCTGTGATATTTTGCTCTGACCCGTTTCTGCAGTAGTTTAGGTGATGAGTGGCGCCGCTGCTTCTCCTTCATCCCAAACATTCCCACCTGCTGGTCAGACCTGAACTCCGCCCACTGATGGAGTAACTGCTCACTCATTCAGGTAGTCAGCTGACCTCGTGCCTTGAGCACACACTGTTGCTGAACTTTGACCTGACCAACTGCAGCAACCCCAGACCTCAGCCACAGGCAGTAGGCGCTAGGCATGATGGGTAATCGCTGCCTCTCTTCCTACCTGAAGCTCCCATCACTCTGGAACTCTGGGTAAATCTGGACGGTCAGCGTCGCTGCCCAGTCTCAGGCCTGGAAACGGCCGGAGTTTGACCATCACTTTCATTCAGGATTATTTTCTGGACCAATTTCTTCCTTGACGACGATCCGGAGTTTAATGATCTGTTGGAGAATTCTTACCCGTTTTAGTGGTTTATCCTCAGATTATAGAGCAACTCATTCTGGACCAACACTAAATATAAATGTTCACTTCCTGTATTTAAAGGAAATGAACTTTGTGACGTCATCAGGATGAAGAGGACAACATCAAAGAGTTTTACACATGGTTACCATGACACCAGATATATGGGCATTAATCCTTTTCATGATGTTTTAGTAAAAGTTTAATGATATTTTTATTTTTATTTAAATAAATTATGAGAGGATTTTATTTTGTAAAGACCGGAACTTGTCATAGAAATGTGTGAATGTTTCTGTCTGGACCGAGCTGATCCAGAAAGGTTCGGTCTGTCCACGTCTCCTCTGCTGCTGCCTGGTTCCGGTTCCGGTTCCGGTTTTATGATTAATAATATCACAAAAACTCTGAACTGAAATAAACAGTGACGTCACCGCTGCTGAGCGTCTCTCAGCTGTTATTGGCTCCTCTGTTTCCTGACAAACATGACGTCACCGCTATACACAGAGCAGCCAATCAGAGCTCAGAGCAGCGGGTCTCCATGGTAACGACGGATCGTTTGGAGCAGAGCCGCGTCGGACTGAAGCTGAGAACAAACTGGTTCAACTGGGAGAACTGGAGCAGAAACTGGTGAGTCCGAGCCGCTGATTGGTTCATCGGTTGTTTGTTTGTGTCGCTGCGCGCGCAGCGGCGGCTGCTGCTTCCGGTTCCAGAGATAAACATCAGAGTTTCAGGCTCCACACCTGGAGCAGACCTTCACAATAAAAGCACGGAACACCGAGGCCAGTTCCTCCTTCTGACCAGCAGGTGGCGCCGTTTGTCCGCCCAGCAGATAAACAGAAACTGTAGCTCAGGCCTGGGGGGCCGCTGCCCTTTAACCTTTAGACGAGCCTCTGCCGGACCGTCGGACCTCAGTAGTCGGGTCGTTAAGGTTCTGGAGAACCGGTCCAAACAGGAAGGGACTGGAGGACTGGAGTCCAGATGATCCCAACAGTTCTGATCCGAGTTCTGATGGTTCTGATCCGACCCGATGCTTCATCAGTGATATCATTATTGATACTTTATCAACTATTTACACGTATTCAGTCATAAAGAGAAGAAATTATTGTTTAAAATAATTAAAACAAATCATAATTTATTGTTTCTTGATTGATTAAAAAAAGACAAAAGTTCATTCTGACATAAAAAGAACCAGAACCAGAACTCTTTCCATCAGGAACCGGAACAGACCCTCTGGTACCGGAACCGGAACCGACCCTCTGGTACCAGAACCAGAACCGACCCTCTGGTACGGAACCGGAACCGACCCTCTGGTACCGGACCTGGAACCGACCCTCTGGTACCGGAACCAGAACCAGAACTCTTTCCATCAGGAACCGGAACCGACCCTCTCTGTGTCGCTGTCAGTCATGGCAGGAACGTCCAGACACGACCGCGCGATGGCCCAGAAGGCCAAGCAGCAGCTGTCGGGATGTTCTGACCCGGTGGAGCGGCTCCGCCTGCAGTGTCTGACCCGAGGCTCGTCTGGGATCAAAGGCCTGGGCAGGTAAGCTCCGCCCACTTCACTCACCTGGTTACAGCTGTTCTGACCGCAGTGGAGCCGAGTCAGAACCGGGCCACGGTTCTGACCCGAAACATCAAAGTTTGGTCGGATCAGAGGAAACGTTTCTTCAACCCGCCTGGAACCGGAGAGAAGAAACGAGAAAAACATTTAAAATATAAAATATGTTTATAAAACATTTATAACTAAAGTTAAAACTAATAAACTTCATACAGAAACTGAAACACTGATCAGAGGTTTTAACGTCTCTGCAGGTTCAGCAAAACTGATCCGAAACACCAGGAGAACTTTAGTTACTGCAGTACTCAGAGTACATGCATAAGTACTTTACTCCCAGTAGTACTCTGATCACCCCAGTAGTACTCTGATCACCCCAGTAGTACTCTGACTACCCCAGCATTCGTACTGAGTTCTGTGTGTCTGCAGTAGTCATGCTGTGGGCTGTGCTGACTCGGCGTTGCTGCAGGATGTTGTTGTTTTCGTCGTTCTGTTGTTGGTGGTTTCCAGCCGCTGATCTCAGCTCTGTAGTACTTTGTGGTACTTTGTGGTACTTTGTGGTACTCTGAGCTCATTTACTACATCAGATCAGCAGTTTGCGATCGTAGTTTCTCGGTTCGGCTCTAAATGTGTCTAGAAACCACAGACACATACAGTAACAGTTTTTATACAGATGATAACATAAACTCTTTCTACTTCCTGTATTTCTGTTCTCCGTTTTAGTTTTAGTGAGAATCTGTCAACAAATCTGCAGGTACTTTAAAAACTGTAAAAACTTTCAGTTCAGCACTTTGTAGTTTCAGGTCATTACAGCTGTGATCCAGTTTCTATAGGGAGTTAAACATAAACCCCTGCGGATGCATTTAGCTGTGATCTGTGGTGGCCAGTAGGGGGCGGTGTGGCTCCAACAGTGTGTTTCCTGTCAGGACCTTCAGGGTCATGGACGACAACGAGAACCGCTCCCTGGACTTCAAGGAGTTCCTGAAGGGCCTGAGCGACTACGGGCTGCTGATCGAGAAGGACGAGGCCTCCGCCTTGTTCCGCCACTTCGACCGCGACGGCAGCGGCTCCATCGACTTTGACGAGTTCCTCATCACCCTGAGGGTAAACCAGTAAACCCAGTAACACCAGTACCACCAGGCAGAAACATCTATCAAAACACATATTTAATGATTTCAAGTCCTGGTCTCACTGGTCTCCTGTCTTTGGTTTTAATTGTCCGGCTGCTCGGTGAAACCCAGTGTCTGTCCTGACCTCAGAACCAACTGGTTCCACTGGTTTAGCCTGAACTCGTCCCTCTGTCCTGCAGCCTCCCATGTCCAAGTCCAGGAAGGAGGTGGTGATGGAGGCGTTCAGGAAGCTTGATAAGACCGGAGACGGCGTGATCACCGTGGAGGACCTGAGGGGCGTCTACAACGCCAAGTACCACCCAAAGTACCAGAACGGGGAGTGGACCGAGGAGCAGGTGTTCCGGACTTTCCTGGACAGCTTCGACTCTCCGTACGACAAAGACGGGAAGGTACGGGAATGGATCTGTGGTTCAGAGTCTGCCGGGCCTCTGACCGTCAACCAGAAACATGACGGCAGGGCAGACAGGATGAACCGGTCTCTCCTGGTGCTGACGTGTTTATGTCCAGTGTGTCCAGTTTCAGGGATCCACCATTTGCAGGTGATCAGAGAAAAAGCTGGATGTTTCAAACCACACAGTTCGTTTTCCCACCAGCAGGTGTTCAGTGATCTAATGCTAATGCTAATGCATTAGCATTAGCTATGCCTGCTGGAGGGGATGGCTGTGGGCCTCCTGCTCTGTGCTGTTCGGTTGGAACAATCCGACGTTTGGACCGGAACCAGACAGAATGCTCAGTTTGGTTCTGGACCGGTGGAGCTGCTGGAGAGGTTCTGATTCGGTTCTGCAGAACTTTCCTGGATCCAGCAGGACGATCCAGTTCCTTGGTTCCATGTCCAGGTTTTTGTTCTGGTTGTTTTTATGTTTCTACACATTAAGACAGTAAAACCCGTCCCTCTGTCCTGCTGGGAGACCCAAAGGTCAGGACTTCCTCCTGACCTTTGGGTCTCAGCAGCTTCCTGTATTTTACCTGCGGTTCAGTCAGTAGGATGATGTCTACACTGATCTACTCCGGGTTTCTCCAGTTTCCTCTCGGTTTGCCGTCGGTCCAGTGAGCGGTGGAGCCGCTCCTCTTCCTCACTGACCGTCTTCATCCTCTGACCTCCAGGTGAGCAAAGAGGAGTTCCTGAACTACTACAGCGGCGTCAGCGCCTCCATCGACAGCGACGCCTACTTCATCCTGATGATGAGGAACGCCTGGAAGCTCTGACTCACTCATAATGTTTTACAGTGATCACTGTTTATAATAATGATAATTAATGTTTTACAGTGATCACTGTTTATAATGATGATAATTAATGTTTTACTGTGATCACTGTTTATAATAATGATAATTAATGTTTTACAGTGATCACTGTTTATAATGATGATAATTAATGTTTTACAGTGATCACTGTTTATAATAATGATAATTAATGTTTTACAGTGATCACTGTTTATAATAATGATAATTAATGTTTTACAGTGATCACTGTTTATAATAATGATAATTAATGTTTTACAGTGATCACTGTTTATAATAATGATAATTAATGTTTTACAGTGATCACTGTTTATAATAATGATAATTAATGTTTTACTGTAATCACTGATATCAAATAATCGATTTCCATCTTTAGGGTCTGAAGTTTTTCATCATTTCAACAGAAACTTTTCATATGAATTTTTTACTTTATTGTTCATAATCAATAACTGGTTAATGACGGTTAAATAAAGGTCCTAGTTCAAACCTGGCAGTATGTACAGAACATTAATAGAGACAAAGTGGAGCCGTACATTCTGGTCTGGATGCTCGTGACGTTTGGACCGGGTCGGATTTTACAGCAGCAGCATTGACCCGACCCGACCCGACCCGACCACAATCAGAACAAACAGGTCGCCGTGGCAACAGGAAGTCCCCTCTCGGCACGCGATGCGTTTGAGTGCTGCAGGGGAAACGAGACTCTGCAGCAGCAGCAGGTTCTGGACGGGTCCGGACGGGTCCAGAACCAGACGGGTCCGGGAGCAGCTTCTCTGATGTTTCCACAGGTTCTACTGCTGTTAGGAACCAGAACCCAAACAGGACCGGGTCAAACCACAGAACATGTAGAACTCTGAAGGTTCTGGAGGCTGAACATGACCAGCAACCAGCTGGTTTCCATGGAAACGACCTTTATGACCACTTCGACCCAATCTGTACTGTGATTGGGTTCTGACCCGGTTCTGAATGATGATTCTTTGGTTCCTTCAGATGACCTTCGATCTGAGCTGAACGGATCAGAACCAGAGGAACCGTTCTGTCTCTCGGTTCTGTTGGGTTTGGGTGCTTTGGTTCTTCTGATGGTTCAGTTCCATCAGGAGGTTCTGGTTGGTTCCGATCGGGTCTCTGAGGTTCCCTGCTGAGACCAGGAAAGTTTGTGAACTTTGGGTCCAGAACCACCAGAACGGGTCAAATGGTCCGCCTGGTTCGGGTTCTGCTGCCATGTTCCACCAACAGAACCTTCTGGTTTAACTGAGCTTCATGGAGAACCAAAGTCCATTTGGATCCACAGCAGAACCAGTGAAAGCATCAGAACCGGTTTGATCCAAATGCTCAGAACCAGAACCAGCAGCAGGTCTGAGACAGAAAGTATCAACCAGCATGAAGCCGAAACTACAGGAGACGATGATAATAATGATGATAATAATGATAATAACAATAATAATGATGATAATAATGATAATAACAATAATAATGACGATAATAATAATGATAATAACAATAATAATGATAATAATGATGATAATAATAATGATAATAACATGAGAGTAAAGCCGTAATAACAGAATAAATTTGTCAGAATGATCTTGTGACGTTTTTCAGTTCTTCCATTTAAAGCATTCTTTTAATCTTTATGGTTTTATGAATAATATTTGATCATATCAGGTTATCAGTCACAGCATTTAAAACCTGCAGCTCAGCCGTTTATCTGACAATATCTCAGATTTTTCTTAGTTTTACGTTTTTATTCTCATAATATTATGACTTTATTCTCCAAATTAAATTATATATTATCCTCATTCAGGCTGTAATTTTCGATCAAACTGCTGAAATAAAATCGTTTCCTGGGCCAATCAGGGACAGTCGGAGCAGAAGCTGGGCTCTGATTGGCTGCCGCCGACCATGTGACTCGTCCTGTTAGCTGGGCTCTGATTGGCTGCCGCCGACCATGTGACTCGTCCTGTTAGTGTGAATGTGAGCACTGGGACCAGTAAGAGGAACTGGTTGTTCTCAGGTTCTGGGGGACTGGGGACCCACCGAGCGGGTCCAGTTAGGAAGCAGCAATATGAGGTCAAAGGTCAGATATTGAGAGGAGCCCTGAAGAATGAACAGAGATGCCTGAGGAAGGGTCAAAGGTCGTATGAGTCCAGCAGAGGCTTTGGGAGTCAGACTGAAGGACGATGAGACGCCGGTCCTCCAGCTGGTGGCGCTGTGCTACTGGCTCTGGTAGAAGCTGGACATGGTGACGTAGGCCTCCTCCCGTCCCGGGCCGCCGCGCCGGCCCAGAAGGTTCTGGGACTCGTCTTCGCGCCGCGGGACGTCGACGGGGGACGGGGCGCTGCTGGGGACGCTGGGGACGCTGTCCTCGCCGTCCGAGCAGCTCAGCAGCGCCGAGACCTCCAGCTCCTCGGTGCCGGCGCTGGAGGCGCTGCCGGCGGTGCTGTGGGAGGAGCCGGACCCGGTTCCGGACCGGGACCCGGCGGCGGGCCTCCTGCACAGCTCCGCCTCCTCCGCCTGCGGCTTCTCCAGCGGCAGGACTCGCAGGGAGCTGAAGACTTCGGGGTTGAGGTCCAGCAGCAGGCCCTGGGGAGCAGCAGACGGTTAGGCGGGTTCTGGCGTGAGCAGAACCTGCTGGTTCAGGAAGTCACCTTGTTGGGTTTGCAGATCTGGACCAGCGCCTGCTTGGGGTGCGGGATGCTGGGCCACATGTAGGAGAAGATCCTGAGAGAAACAGGAAGTTAGGAACCAGACACACCTGGTCTGGGTCGGGTCCGGACCGGACATCGGGTCCTACCCCGTCTTCCAGACGATGACGATGCTGCACAGAACCACCAGCAAAGACACGAAGCTCAGGACGAGTCCGGAGACGGTCCGCTCCGTCTCGTCTGGACTCGGCGGCTGCTCCTCTGTGAGGGACAGGAAATGATGTCAGCGGCTGCAGCTCGGAGCTCTACGCTGCTGGAGGTCCGATGTTCTCACCTGGCGGCGTGTGGAAGGAGAACTCGGGGCTCCAGGCGCTCCAGGTTCCCTGCAGAGCGCCGACAGGGACGGACCGGACCCTGACCCGGTACTCAGAGTCCTGACGGAGGTGCTGCCTGTCGATCTGCAGGAAGTTCTTAGACGAGACGTTCTGGGTCTGCAGGACGAGATCAGCGGGTCAGATCCGGCAGAGGTCAGAGGTCAGACTCTGTGGTAGCGCCGACCGTACGATGTTGCTGCCGTCGGTCCACAGGCTGAGCTGGAAGTTCTGGTTGTTCAGATTCAGGTAGTCTTTGCTGTAGGGGATCTGGAAGTAGATCACAGCCCGGTTCATCACCGGGTCCATCGTCACGTTGAGAATCCACGGACTTCTGGGCTTCACTGGAACACAGAGCAGAAATACTCTCAGCTCCTGCTTTCGTTAGGGTTGGGGTCGTTAAGGTCGTTTCATTTGACCCCAAAGGGACCGGACTGACCAGGTCAACGGTCAGAGGCGCTTCCTCCTCCTTTTGAATCAACACAAATTATTTGCTTTTCATTGAGGTGTAGGATGTCCTGTGGTGGACCGGTGACCTGTCCAGGTGACCCCGCCCATCGACCTTTGACCTAAGCTAACATTAGCATTTTAGCTAATTTGACGTGGAAGTTAAAGTTAACTTTCTGGATGGTCTGAGTGTAAGAAAATCTGAAATTAGCAAATAAGCTAACATGAGTGTTTAGCTCATGTTAGCTTACATGCTAATATTAACAGCAGTCCAGTTTTAGATTGTTGAACAAGCGATCAGCGTTTTTATGACATTCCTGAAAGTTTTGCTCAGAAACATTCAGGCTGATTTTTACAGAAAATGTGATTCTTTATGTTTTTGCATGAAATAAATTTCATTTTTGTGACCCTAACCCACCAGAACTGTAGACGGGAAGGAAAACGAGTTTAAATGTTTTAAACATTTAAATCTGAAAAGTGTGGGGGGCCTGCGTGAGGGAAACTGAAGCAGCTCTGGTTTCTGTTTCAGGGTGTCGGAGTAAAGGGGTTAGGATATGAAACTTTTCACCTCGATGCTGAAGCTCGTGAAGCCGGAGCGGCCCGGTTCTGGACTCACCGATCTTCTGCAGCAGGACGGTGGCAGAAAGCCGTCCTCCTCCCCGCCGGTGCACCGTCACGTTGGCGACGGCCAGCGGACACAGACCGCTCACCGTGTCTCCGAGAGCCCGCACACATTTCTCCTCCGTCCTGTCGCTCTGCCTCCTCACCTGGCTGCAGAGGCGAGCAGAAGGTTCTGTCAGGTTCTGGTGGGGGTTCCGTCAGGAGGAGCCGGAGCAGAGAGCCTTACCAGACGATCATCTTGTCGATGGCGTCTCTGTCTCCGTCCTCGTCGTCCTCGTCTCCGTGGCGTCCCAGCAGCTGGCAGGTCAGGCTGTTGGCCCCCATGCTGAGATGAGAGCTGCAGCTGAGGCCCGGTTCTGGCAGGAAGCAGAACCACAACCACAGACAGGAGGGGACCAGTCAAAGTTCTGCCTCAACCAGCCGCAGTAACTCATGTTTGATTCAGCAGCAGCTGCTTCACGTCAGAAGACGTGACAGAGTGAAACCAGAAACAACGATTCTCTGAACAAACCAAACATTCTGATCAGCAGCTCAGAGTCCAGATCAGATGGAGGCAGAACCAGAACCAGAACCAGAACCAGAACCAGAACCAGAACCAGAACCAGAGTTTCTCTCAGGTCCTTCCTGCCGCAGACAGCAGAGATGTTCCTGTGTGTTTCTGACCCAGCGGTCCGGTTCTGTTCGGTTCTGTTCGGCCCGGCCGGGTCCGGTGGGTCTCACCTGAATCCGGGTCGCGGTCCCCGCTCTGGGCCCGGCTCCCGGCCGCCTGCAGCAGCAGCAGCAGCAGCAGCAGGACGCTCGTCCGGCCAGGCAGCATCGTCTCCACGCAGCAGCACTAACTCACCTGTTCTCCGCTCGCCCTGAACTGCTGCGGCGCCGCGGCGCTCAGCAGCAGCAGCAGGCGGGGGAGGGGCCACCCGGCAGAGGAAGGAGGGAGGCGGCGCCGGGTTCACTGAGGTTTGAGCTGCAGGAAGTTTGAGGATCAGAAAACATCTTGATAAGCAGGAGGCTGATTGGCCAGCAGAGCAGCGTCTGTTCCTGAGACACAGCCTGCTGCAGCACAGCCTGCTGCAGCACAGCCTGCTGCAGCACAGCCTGCTGCAGCACAGCCTGCTGCAGCACAACCTGCTGCTGCACAACCTGCTGCTGCACAACATGCTGCTGCACAACCTGCTGCAGCACAGCCTGCTGCAGCACAGCCTGCTGCTGCACAACCTGCTGCAGCACAGCCTGCTGCAGCAGGCTGTGCTGCAGCAGGTTGTTGTGCTGCAGCACAGCCTGCTGCAGCACAGCCTGCTGCTGCAGCACAGCCTGCTGCTGCAGCACAGCCTGCTGCTGCAGCACAGCCTGCTGCTGCAGCACAACCTGCTGCTGCACAACCTGCTGCAGCACAGCCTGCTGCAGCAGCACAACAACCTGCTGCTGCAGCAGGTTGTGCTGCTGCAGCAGGTTGTGCAGCAGCACAGCCTGCTGCAGCAGCATGGACTTCCTAGCAGCTCGTCGTCTCAGCCTGGCGGTTCGGAGCTGCAGCAAGGCCCCAGGGGTCAGAGGTCAGCCAGCAGGGCGCTGCAGCAGAACCAGAATCAGAACTAGCAGCTGGTGGTCACATGACGCCGTCGGCAGAGACCACAGAGTTCTGTGCTGCAGCAGAACCGGCTCAGAGTCTAACCCGACCCGCTAACCACTTCCTGTCTGTCTGAGCTGCTTTGTTTGGAAACCAGGCCAAGATGAAGATGAAGATGAAGATGAAGACGAGACGCTCTGAGCCGCCGCCGGCAGGAAAACGGGTCACATGACCACCAGAACCTTCTGACCCAATCGGGCCTGTGCCTCGGTTCTGCTGGGCCTGGTTTGGTTCTGTCTCCATGGAGACGGCGTTTTCTGCAGCAGGGCATGCTGGGAAAGCAACAGGTGAGCCGGGTCGGTTCTGGTTCTGTTAGGGAACCAGAGGGAGAGAGACAGGGAGAACCCGGTTGGTTCTGTGTGGGCGGTTGCTATGGTTACAGCGCTGCATTCGGGTTCAGGAGGAGAGAAAATCCTGGAGAAGGAAAACATCCCAGAGGAACCGGGAGGAAGTTCTGTGGGTCCAGGAGGTTCTGGGAGGTTCTGGAGGTTCTGGAGGTTCTGGAGGTTCTGGAGGTTCTGCCTCCCCGACCTGAACCGGCTGTTCGGGCCTCTGCTGCTGCAGCTCTCCCCGCCTCCACCAAACCACAGCCTGAGGTTGAAAACATCTTCAGCTGCGGTTCGGAGTCTCTGCTGCTGCTCGGGTTCTGACGGATCCGAAGAGTTTAGAGGAAACGTTCTGGATCTGCAGGCAGGCAGGAAAAACCTCGGAGTGTTTAATCACCAGCAGCTTCTATCAAACTTCACTGGGACGACATGAAAATAAACTTTATTGAATTATTCCCTCTTCAAAACTAACCTGGAATGTTGCCTTGATTCTTTCAAGGCATGTTTCAGACATCCTTTAATCTCCATGGCAACCATTCAGCTGCTAAACACCTGCGTGGGCCTAGCCCCGCCTCCGAGACAGAGCTCCTCCCCCACTCAGCTCCTCCAGACTAGCCAGCAGCAATTAGCAAACAGCTGAGCTCGTTAAAGGAGGGTTCATAGAGCAGCCATGTTGGGATGGCTTCCTGGAGGCGGAGCTTCAGAAAGAGCAGGACCTTCTTAAAGAGACAGAGGCCCAATTTCAAGGCGTTAAATCAGATTTATTACAGTCACATTTGATGCAGTAACAGTTACGAGGCCCTGCGGTTTAAAGTCCAGTGAAATCCTGGGAGGAAGTTCCATGTTTTTGACCTGATCCTGGTCGAGTCGTTGCCATGGTGATCCACAAAGGCATTAATGGGATCCGATTCAGTCAGAAACGTTCCTGACGTTTAATTTCTCCATATCAGAGGAAGAGAAAAGCAGCCATGACATTAACAGGAGCACAAAGCTGATCCAGCATTTATTCATATTCCATAAATCAGAGAAGCTGTCAGACGTTCAGAAACGGATCCATGAGGATCAGAAGATCCAGCCTGAAACCACTGGATGAACGTGGCTGCTGAGCTGCAGGACGTCCCCCCTGCAGAGCGTCTGCAGCCTGGCGAGGCGCCGCGGCAGCCGCTTCCTGCTCCTCCTCTTCCTCCTCGCCTTCATCAGGCCTGCTGCTGCGATTCTGAAGAAAGGTGATGTACGGCGTGCAAGCGGGCGCCGCTTGTTGAGAAATGACTCGTCACCACATCCTCTTCCTCCTGCCTCATCCTCTGACAACAACAAGCAGATCCAGCTCCAGCTCAGCAGAGGCGCCCCCTGCTGGGAGGCCCGGGGCCTGCAGCGCCCCCTGCTGGGAGGCCCGGGGCCTGCAGCGCCCCCTGCTGGGAGGCCCGGGGCCTGCAGCGCCCCCTGCTGGGAGGCCAGAGGTTGGTAGAGGACCAAAAACTACTCCAGTCAGAGTTTCACCGTCCAAGTTAGTAAAAAATCTGCCGACATGCTGAGAAACTGATGAAATGATCAATAATTTCATATTTAAATATTAAATTGCATTAAAATGCATCATCAGACAGACCAACATATAAAGTTATGTGGACATTCCTGTGTTTTAATTTTGTTACATTTTGTAATGTAACAAAATGAAGCAGAAGAAAAAAAAACTTTTTTCTTTCAACATCAAAGTGATGAAACTTTAATTAAACTGCAGGTTTAGAACCAGTTTGTTCTTCATTCAGGGGGAAGACGGAGACAATCTGGACACGGAGGACACGGAGGACATGGAGGACCTAATGGACATGGTGGACATGGAGGACATGGAGGACCTAATGGACATAGAGGACCTAATGGACATGGAGGACATGGAGGACCTAATGGACATGGAGGACATGGAGGACATGGTGGACATGGTGGACCATGGTGGACATGGAGGACCTAATGGACATGGAGGACATGGAGGACATGGAGGACATGGAGGACCCGTCCTGCCCTACAGACATAAAACTTGGTCAATATTCCATAAATGTTGAAAAATAAATGTCATAATTGTGATTTTTCCACTAACTAAACCATTAAAATCATCTGGATAGAAACACGCAGCGCCGCCGTCCTCACGTCACTTCCTGTCCACTTCTTCTTCTTGGTTGGCGCCAGCGGCAACATCCGGTTGGTGATCATGTGACTCGTGTGAAATCAACGTTTCTGTGCAGTTTTATGAAAAAACGGAAAGAAAAACCAAAACAGCCAGAAGCTAAACTTTATCCACCTGCTGCTATTGAAGCTAATTTATTTCCAAATGTCCAACTTCATTCCGGACAGGTGGAGGTACCGCATACCGTAGATCGGTACCGGTGTCGGTTCTGGTCTTAGAATCTCCCTTAGAGCAGAGACAACATGTCTTCCTCATTGTCAGCCTTTGGCCCGGTTCTGACTCTCGGGGTTTTGTTGGCTGCTGTTGGTGGTTTGGACCTGAGCGAGAACCCTGCTGTGGTTCCGGGTGGGTCCGTGGGCTGCCACAGGATGCCTGCTGGCGGCACCTGGCGGCAGGCAGACCGCAGACGGAGCCCAGCGGCTGCAGCTGCTCCAACTGCCGCGGCGGCGCTGGGAACCCGCCGAGGTTCTGCTTCACAGCTCAGAACGTTTCTGCTGGTTCCTCTGCAGACCCAGGGTTCTACAGGAAACACGGCCCGCCCGGGACCGGAAGAGGTTCTGATCGGACCTCCAGGTGCCTCACAATGACGTCAGTGCAGAGGAACATGGCGGACAGCTCCATAGTAACGCTTCATTACCCATAATCCATCTGGACTCAGAGCGACCTGAGCCGTCTTCTCTCTGGGCCGACTGGCGTTTGAACAGACTGGTCCGGTTCGGTCCGGTTCGGTCCCATCAGACCTCTGCACACATCCAGGCTCTCATCAGAAACAGAAAAACTGTTATTAACGATCAAACCTCCAGCTGGACCCGGTTCTCCTGGGTTCTGGAGGAACCCGTCCCGGAATGGACCGACGGGCCAGAAGAACTTTTCCTGACTGGGTTCTGGTTCTGGTTCAGTGCAACGTTCACAAAACGCAGGAAATATCTAGAACAGAATCCAGAATATGGACCAGTTCTGCTGCTGATCCATATTTAGTTTCCTCACCTGCTGCACAGAACACAAGTATTATGGGATGGACAGGAAGTGTTGTGGGACGGACAGGAAGTGTTGTGGGACGGACAGGAAGTGTTGTGGGACGGACAGGAAGTGTTGTGGGACGACAGGAAGTGTTGTGGGACGACAGGAAGTGTTGTGGGACGGACAGGAAGTGTTGTGGGACGGACAGGAAGTGTTGTGGGACGGACAGGAAGTGTTGTGGGACGGACAGGAAGTGTTGTGGGACGACAGGAAGTGTTGTGGGACGGACAGGAAGTGTTGTGGGACGGACAGGAAGTGTTGTGGGACGACAGGAAGTGTTGTGGGACGACAGGAAGTGTTGTGGGACGGACAGGAAGTGTTGTGGAACGGACAGGAAGTGTTGTGGGACGGACAGGAAGTGTTGTGGGACGGACAGGAAGTGTTGTGGGACGGACAGGAAGTGTTGTGGGACGGACAGGAAGTATCATGGGATGGATGCCCATCAGATGATCACTGCTACATCTGGCTGCAGCAGAAAAGTTAAAAACATTCATGAATTCATAACTACAGGATGTAGTTATGGGGCTCCAGTTTGAATAATCCAACTAAACTCAAGTATTACACAGAAATATTAAAAACTTTATTACAGATGATGATGATGATGGTGTTGATAGAAAGTTCAGCTGGTTTAAATATTTTGCACATTAACGCGACCACAGCTGGAGGAATCACACAGGAAGCAGACTAACATGCTTTTATTTTGGTAACTTCTGGTTCTGATTACTGAGAAATCTGGAGGACGATGAATTCTGATTGGTTTAGAGTTCTGGTTCCAACATTAGGCGGGTTCTGGTTCTGGTAGAGACAGAGGGCTGGGGGGGGCGGCGGATCTTCTACCCAACGTCCATCTGGAAGAACCTGGCAATGACCTTTAACACTCCAGGGTCACTGGCTCCGCCTCCTTCCTCCAACTAAACCTAGACAGGAGCAGAACCGGACCGGACCGCAACCCGATTCTGCTGGAGGGTCAAGAGGTCGACCTGGAAGAACCAGAGGAAGGAAATGAAGGCCAGTGCCAAGCATCAGTCTGAGGGGGCGGGGTCAGACCCGGACCAGGAAGTCCAGCCCCAGGGAGGCGGGGTCAGACCCGGACCAGGAAGTCCAGCCCCAGGGAGGCGGGGATGTGCACGGCCTCCAGGCTGAGGGCGGACGGGGCGTAGGGGAACAGGACGGGGAAGGTGTGCTTGGTGTCCAGCAGCAGCTGCGGCGGGTCGTTCCTCTCCTGGAGGACGCTCTGCAGAGACAGTCAGTCAGTCAGAAAACTTGTGGTTTCACCTGGTGAACATGTCAGAGGAGGAATCGGGTCCCAGACTGGGACTAGGTCGGTTTCAGCTCAGACTGACCTGAATGTTTCTGATGAAGGACACGGTGACTCGCTCCTCAAACTCGTTCAGAGGCGTGTAGAGGTTCAGGATCTTCACGATCTGCAGGAATCAGACAGGAAGTGGTCACAACCTGCTTCCATGTTCAGTCCACCAGTCGGACCTGAGCCGGCTCCACTGAGTTTCTGCTCTGCTAACTGGGAGAATATTAAGGATGTTTTCTAAACTGGACTCCATCGGCTGACCTTCCTCAGCCAACGGGACTCTGGAGTTCCACACGGTTCTGTTCTTGGTTCTAATTGTTTGTGTTTTTCCTGCTTTTCTGTCATCGTTTCACTGTTGTGTTTATGATCTTTGTGTTTCTTTGACTTCCTTAATATTTAGGACGTTCTTGGAATAGACCAACTTTTATGACAGTAAACCTAAACGGTGGAACGTCAAGGTGCTGCTCAGGTCCAGTGAATCAACACTTTACTGTTGGATCACAAACTAAAGATGTTTTAAATTCATCAGGATCCATTCAGAGCTGAGCAGCCAGGTGTGGAGCTGGACCTCTGACCTGTTGGACCTCTGACCTGTTGGACCTCTGACCTGTTGGACCTCTGACCTGCCGGACCTCTGACCTGTTGGACCTCTGACCTGTTGGACCTCTGACCTGTTGGACCTCTGACCTGCCGGACCTCTGACCTGTCGGACCTCTGACCTGTTGGACCTCTGACCTGTCGGACCTCTGACCTGCCGGACCTCTGACCTGTCGGACCTCTGACCTGCCGGACCTCTGACCTGCCGGACCTCTGACCTGCCGGACCTCTGACCTGCCGGATCACTGACCTGCTGCACGGTCAGAGCTGTGCACAGCGAGCAGATGGCCTCGGCGTCCTGAGACGTTTTCTTCTTGACCTGCAGCAGCTGGGCGGCCTGGATGATGGGCTCCAGCGTGGCCGAAGCTTTGCTCTGGAACAGGTTATTGGCTCGAAGCCACTCCTCCAGTTGACTGGTGTTGTACCTGAACAATCAGACAGGGGGCAGCAGTCAGACTCCGGCGGTGGGACCTGAACCTCCGGCCTGGTTCCATGGATCAGAGTTCCAGGCGGTTCTGGCGGTACCTGAGCTGCATGCCTGTGCTCCAGGAGCAGATGTCTTTACGCAGCAGCAGGTTGTTGAGGGTGAAGGCGTTGATGCAGTGGAAGAGCTGGCGGACCACCTGGCCCACCACCTCGGGGTCCAGTCCGTGGTCCCTCATGATGCTGTTGAACTGGCTGAGCTGCCGGATGAGGCCCTGCAGGGTGTAGGTGGTGGGCCCGTCCGCGTCCGTATCCATGCTGGACGAGCGGTTCCTGTAGCCCATGGACTTGACTCCGGCCAGGCTGGGAATGCTCTCGCTCTCCAACATGGCCGACACTAAGGGGCGGAGACATTGGTTAGAACCTTCAGGTCCAGAAAGAGACCCATCTGGTAAACGTGATGACTGATCCTCATGACTCGGATGGAAACCAGAAACCCAGCAGGAACCCAACCAGAACCCAGCAGGGACCCAACCAGAAACCCAACAGGAACCCAACCAGAACCCAGCAGGGACCCAACCAGAACCCAGCAGGGACCCACCGATCATGGGCTGGATGATGCCCTCGGCCACCTTGGTGAGCTGCTGGTAGATCTGGATGGACAAGTCGCTCAGAATCTGCCGGTACTCGGCCAGGTCAAAGTTCTTCAGGCAGTGCTCGTTCTGCTTGGGCGTGTTCTGGGTCATGAAGGCCTGGAGGAGAACCAGACAGATCATCTCAGAGGAGGAGACGTTCCTGACGTTCCTCAGACGGAGCAGCTCACCTCCTCACCGCTGTACTGCTTCAGGCAGTGCAGCAGGCGGCTGCTGTTGGCCAACCAGAACGACATCATCTCAAAGTCGTCGTTGTTCCTCTGCAGAACCAACAGGAACACGGTTAGAACCAGGCTGCCTCTCAGACAGCAGGGTGTGTGTGTGTGTGTGTAGGTCAGACCTTCAGGACCTTCTTGATGGCGTTGATGCTGGAGGTGAGCAGAGAGATGACCTTCTGGTCGTCGTTGATGTAGTCGGCGTGGCGGATGCACATGAAGAGGATGTAGGCGGGGAGGCAGGGGACGGTGGCCGACACCGTGCTGGGTCGGATGTCTGAGGACGGAACAACACCTCAGGTTCCGATTCATGAGCCCCGGTTTGGTTCCGACGACCAAACGCTGGCATCGGTTCTGGATCACTCATGGTTCTGGACCTCCGGTTAGAACCGTGAGGTCCAGCGGCGGTCTCACCTGTGATGAGGGTCCTGATGAGCCGGGCCTCGTCCTCCTTCAGGTACTCCAGCATCCCCTCGAAGTCCTTGTCCTTCCTCGGCAGGGTCTCCTGGCGGATCATCTTGTTCTTGTCATCTTTGTTCTGATCGACATCGTGAGCCGCTGCTTGAGCTGCAGAACCAGAACCAGAACCAGTCAGGTGGAGACAGATATAACTGGAGAGACATGTTGAGCCTGAGACATGAAGACGTCCATGTCCATGTTTGTTAAAGAGGAAGCTTCTCCGTCCACATGACACCTGTCCCCCTTTGACAGAGACATCAGGACGGACAGATCAAGCTGAGGACCAGAGGGACATGTCCACCGTGGACACAGTGCTGGCGCCCCCTACCTGCCAGCTCCTGGACCTTCTTCATGTAGATCCTCAGCTGCTTCTTCAGCTTCCTCTCGTTCTTCTCCATTTTCTCCACCAAGCCCTTGAGTTCCTGTGAGCAGACAGAACCGGGTCAGGCCTCAGGACTGCTGAACCGGGCCGGGCCGGTTCTGGTGGTCCAGGTTGCTCACCAGGTTGCTGTTGGTGAGCCGCGTGAGCTCCTGCTGGACGGTGTAGTCCACCTTGGCCTCGGGGGACAGAGTGGACATGTGGCTGAGCAGCTCCTGCTTCTTCTCCAGGTCGTCCTTCAGCAGCTCGATCTGGGTGTGCAGCGCCTCCAGCTCGTCCCGGTGCTGCCGGGTTTGGGTCTGCAGCTGGGCCTCCAGCAGCCTGCAGGACACACAGCTCAGTTACACCGGGACGCGTCGGACCGACTCGGGTTCTGGATGAGCGTCGCTTCATCCAGACATCAGAACCAGAACCAGAGGTCCACATCTTCACACACAGATGTGTAGCGTGCAGAGGGAGGAGGAGCTAGCAGCTAGCAGGAAGCTCACAGAGACCTGGCTACTTGTTTGAGGCCCTGGTAGGCCAGACCCAACTCGCCGTCCTCGTTCAGGAGACACCAGTCCTGCAGGTCACTGCGTCCAGCAGCAGAGGACAGCAGACAGAGACAGGAGGACAGAGCAGCACACACAGTCAGCATGAGGTTTCATTAACAAACTCGTCTCCATCGGTCCGAAGCTCTAAACCCAACTGGGTCAGGGTGTGTGGTCTGGACCGGGTCGCTGTTCTGATCCGGAACCACAGAAGATCCACTCTGCTGCTTTACTGATCCTCATCTAGAGCCCGAGCTGAGCTTCCAGAACCTCCTCTGGTTCTGTTACAGCTGCTGTTGCAGTTTTAGACGTAACCAGCAGGAGGCGCCGGTTCTGTTCTTAGAACAATTGAGCCTGATGGAAGTTCTGTATTATTATTATCATCATCATCATGTTAAACATACAGGCCACAAACACATGAATGATGAAAACACAAAACCGCAAATGCAACGTAACCCTAACGCTGACCTTTGACCCTTTGCAGCTGTCAGCAGCTGTAAAGTATCAGCAGGTGAAGACAGGCGACCCAGACCCGTCCAGAGGGACAGACCCGCTGTAATCTGAGGAACAGGACTTACTTCTTGGACTCAGACAGTCCACGGTTGGCTCTGAGTTCCTCCTCTTTGTCCAGCGGCTCCCTGCTGCTGTTCAGCCCTCCGTCCACCTCGCTTTCCTGACCAGACAGAGACCAGGGGACATGGAGGACATGATAAACATTTCAGCTGTTTAGGATAAAGAGAGGAAGTCAGAAATATGGCCAACTAAAACATGACCCTCTGGAAAACAGGTATTTGTGTCATCAGTTTATCAGTTTATAAACTGTTATTTCCCATTTCTGTTTTAAACTTGCATATCTATATGTATCCATCTCTGACTGGAAACATTACAGTCAGATTCTTATGAAGGGTGAACGCAGGATGAGTCGGAGGGACAGGAAGCAGCAGCTGGACGCTTCCATCAGGTGATGTTGGGATTTATGGGGTTCCTCTCCACACCGAGTGAACGATGGAGACTCACGTTGGGTTCGCTGTTCTTCTCGGCGTTGCTGACGATCTGAGTCCTGAGGATGAGCACCTCCTCCTTCCGGGCCTCCAGCTCCTCGTTGGCCGACTTCAGCTGACCGAGCAGCAGGTTGTATCCGTCCTGCAGCTCGTTGGACGAGCCGTCCTGCGACGCCCGCTCGGCGAAGGTCTTCCTCAGCTCGTTCAGGTCGTTCTTCAGTTTCTTGTTCTCAGTTTCGAGCTCCTGTCTCTGATGAGGAACACAGCTGCTGTTACCATCCAGACTAACTGGGTTCACTGGTTACAGCTCAGGTTTTGGACATTATTCTAGTTTAATAATCATTCAACATGCTAATTAATTTACGTCTTTAGTTTAACAGCATGAGCAACTCTATAAAACGGTTCCTGTAATTCTCAGCAAAGTGCATGTCTCAGCCCCACCACCAGGTGGCAGAACCTTTACTGAACTGATGTTGAAGGAAATCTGGGGAAGGGAAGTCCGTCTCATCGGTACGGCCAGGGCAACGTGTGGGGGAGGGGCTGGTCATGTTGTAGGAAAAATGGGGCATTCTGGGAATTTTCAGGTCTACCAACAGTTTTTCCCCTGATGGCTGTTTATGTTTTATATGGTGAAGAGAGGAAACGGTTCGGAAATAATTCATTCCCAGAATTCAACCGTGAGATGATTATCTTACGGAGAGCCTCAGTCTGAATGGGGCAGTTCTGCAGAGGTCAAAGGTCAGCACTGGGTGTGTCACATTTTCACACTCAGACAACAACATCGCTGAACACCAACCAAGCTGAGACGTCCTGCTTATCCACTGATCAGAACCGGAAGCACCTGCTGGTTGTTTGACTGGTTCTGGATGTGAACTGGGCCGGTTCTGGACCGGTTCTCTGTCATTCTTAACACATTATAAGCATTATCAGTTCTGCTGAGTTTGCGTATATCTGTCTCAGTCTCGCCTGTTCTCATTGGTGGGTGAGCTGTCACCCCCATCACCATGACAACACCAAGTACTGGACCGGTTCTGCACAGTGTTGTCCTGTGAACTGGTTTTAATGGTGTTGGTGCAGCAGAATCATCTAGGAGTCGGCCAGCAGCCGATCGGCTCCGGTGGCTCTCTGGTACCTTCAGGTTGTTGTAGGCCAGGTCTCCCGTTGCCACATCAGGCGTTGGGGTCTTGGGCTCCGGACCCTTCAGAGAAAGATCAGGAGTTACTCTGACTGTTTGGACTCCGGGTCCGGAGGCTGCACTAGCAGAACCGTCCCGCTCACCTTGCGCTTGGCCAGCTCCTCCATCTTGTCCAGGTTGACCTGCAGCCTCTTCCTCTCCGTCTCCAGCTCCCTCACTCGTTTCTGCAGCTTCATGAACAGGCTGATGTCCATGGCTGCCTTCTCCACTCCCATCTCCTGAAAACCCAGCAGCAGCACACAGATTGGACCTGAGCCGAACAGAACACACCTGTACTCACGAAGCTCCGCCCCCTGACTCACGTCCACCAGCTGGATGGAGTCCTCGGTGTCTCCGACCTCGGACATGGACACGGACGGGTAGTTAGAGTCCGACTCCAGGCTGCTTTGGTTGGACGGGTTCCTGTGGTGGCCGGGTTGGAACTGGAGGAAGACATGGACTGATGAACTTTGGTTCTGGTTCTGGTCCAGTAGTCCTGATCCAGACTAACGGATCGGATCAGGATGAGGAACGCAGAGATCCAGAACGTCTGACAGATCGGTCTCTAGAATACCAGAACTGTTGCTTCGTTTCTGATTCAAAGTTCTGGATGGAAGAACCAAGTTCCTGTTCTGATCCAGTCCGGTCTGGGTCATCAGAACCGGTCCGGTCCAGCTCACCTTGCTCAGAGACATCTCCTCCTTCAGGTTCTCGTATCTCAGCTCCAGCCTGCCGTACTCCTTGAGGAGGTTCTGGTACCGCTCCCGCTCCTGGTTCAGCTCCGTCTCCAAGGAGGCGCTGCTCTCCTCGGCTGACGGACGAACAGGAAGCGGGTCATGAGGGAACACGGACCGGTACCACCGGGTCTCCAGACGGAGGCAGACTCACCTGCAGAGTTCTTGGCCTGCTGCTGGATCCGTCGGTTCAGTTCGTCCTTCTCCGCCTTCAGCAGAGAGTTTTCTGCCTCCAGCTCCTCCACCCGCTGCAGAGCAGAGGTCAGAGGTCAGAGGTCAGCTGGGTCCTCCGTGGATCCGTCCTGCTGCGTTCTCACCTGGCTCAGGTTGAGCTTCTCGTTGCCGTGCTCCTCCTCCATCCTCTTCCTGTGGGCCTGCGCCTCCTGCAGCTCCTCCCGCAGCCTCTCCACCTCCTCCTGCAGTGACTCCACCTGGCCTCCGTCAGGCTGCTGGCTGCGGATCTGCTCCAGCTGCTTCTGCAGCTTGGTGACCTCTGACCCCAGCGAGGTGTTCGCCGTCACCAGCTGCTCGTTCTGGGTCTTGAGCTCCTTGGACTGAGAGCGACAGAGTGTGAGACGCCGTGACCCCGGTGACCCCGGTGACCCGGGGCGCATGTGAGGCCACAGGTACCTGCTCGTCCATCTTCCTCTGCAGCTGGATGATCTTGTTCTCCATGCCCGTGTTGAGCTCCTTGAGGCGCTCAGCGGAGCGCGCTTCCTTCTTCAGCTGCTTCAGCTGCCGCTTGGCCTGCATCCTCCTGAAGGCGCACTGGATGACGATGGCGGCGTCGCGCGCCCGCCTGAACTTCCTCCTCTGCAGCCAACCGCGCACGTGCTTCTGGATCAGCATGGCCTTGTGGTGCAGCATGAACTGCAGAGGAACCAGCGGTCAGCACCAAACAGAGGAAAGGCAACGTGGAAACACCAGGAATCAATCCCTTCAGAATAAAAGCCTCCAGTTTAAAGATTAGGCTGGATCAGGATGAGCCTAAACTAGCAATCAACAAGGGATTCATTTAGACTTTCAAAATAAAAGACTCAATAAGTCACAGCTGTAGACACTTAGAGGCGGGTTTCACATTATTATGAATGTTTTCTGTTCAGAATAAATATAGAAAATAAAAGCAGGCGTGAGTTTCATAGTTTCGATATTTTAAATTGGAATGTTTTCCTGCTCAACAATAAACTCACCATTAGATATTTTTATAAAATAAAAGCCTTTTTGTATTACAGAAATACATAAATCATTCTGTTGAAACTTAACCGCTTTACTACTTTACTTTGGGCTCAGCTGAAGAAAACTGAAAAAGACTTTTCTATCCTCAGCAGTAAAAACATGATTTATGTCCGGCTTAATTTGGAAACACTTTTTGTTTCCCTCCAGAACCTCCAGGATGTTCTGACCCAGCAGAACAAGGCCGGCCTTTGTTCCATCCACATGATCCTGTTTACTGTCTGCTGCTGCAGTACGCACAGCGACCAGCAGGGGGAGCCAACAGAGCAGAACTCTGTTAGAGGAACAGATCTACAGCTGATCTAAATGAAGGACTCAGCAGAAGACCGGCTCTGAGCTGATTCAACTGCCTGAAGCTCTGGATGAGCACATAGGAGCCTGGTTCTGGTTCTGGTTCTGGTTCTGGTTGTGCCTGGCAGCTCCAGAGCAGCAGATAAACCCAGACAATTCCTGCTTGACTGCTGATGACATTTTTACCATTTCCTCATAATCATTTCACTTTGTTAGTTTGAAACCTGAGGAGAAAATAAACAAGGAGGAGCTGAAGCATCGGTTTGCTCCCCAGATCCAGTCGGTCCTACAGAACCTGCTGCCTCTGACCCGATCCTGACCCGATGACCTGTCAGCTGACCCAGAGTATGGTTGTGTGTCCGGTTCTGTACCTCCCAGAAGATCCTGCGGGTGAACATGCCTCGGGCGTAGGCCTGGATGGTGACTGTTGCCCGCCGGATCCTCAGGAACTTCCTCCGCTCTCGGACCATACGGTATTGTTTCTGACAGATCAGGGCGGCCCGGTTCTGACGCAGGAACTCTGCGTACCTGCAGGGAACAGCAGCTGTCAACACCACAATCTGTTTGGACCAATCAGAGGCCGAGGAGGACAGCTCACCTGCGGGCCAGGTAACCTCGGCCGTATCTCTGCAGCCCGATGGCGGCCCGGCGGACCCGGCGGTACCGGATCCTCTGCAGCCAGCCGCGGACCGTCTTCTGGATCTTGATGCAAGCAGAGCGGAATTTATCGGTCCGAAGCTTCTCCAGGTAGGCCACCTGGCCGGCCCGGAAGAAGATCTTTGTCTTCCCGAACTGGAACATGTCGGGTTCCTGGTGGGAGGACAGACGGAGCGGGTCAGTACCGACCCAGAACCAAAGAGATGTTCGGATAAGAGACCTGCTCCGTCTCTGCTTAACCTGACTGAGCAGGACCTGATGAACCCAAACAGAACCTTTGGACCTGAAATGTTTCTGGTTCCAGGCCTTTGGAGAACCTCTTGGTTCTGGGTTATTCGGACCCAGATGTTGAGGTCCTGAACGGGTCGGTCCAGCAGCAGTCTGTTTTCATCTGAGTCATGTCTCACCTTAATCAGTGTCTCCAGCAGGTTCTTGCACACCTGCTTCTTGTCTGCTGATGTCAGGTCCGACTTCCTCATCAGAACCCGGTACCGGCTGAAGAAGTCGGGGTAGGTCCACCTGCACACACACAGTACACGTTACCTGGCAGTCACATGACCCACAGCAGGCTGAGTTAACAGTGTTGAAGATGCTCCTCACCTGGAGGGGTATCCGGCGGCGCTGATTCGGATCGTCTCCAGAACCCCGCAGGCCCGGAGCTGCTGCACGGCCCGCCGGGAGTCGAACCTGCACACACAGACATGTTAAGACTGCAACACAATCAGGATTCTCAGCCACGTCGGGTCAGAACTTCACCTCGTCTTCTTGTTGGACATCAGCAGAACCTCTACAGCCACTGGAGCCGGCCGACTGACTGCTGAGAGTCCGGCCCGACCCGAAACATGTGACCCAAATTAAATTAGTTCTGACGCTCAGATCGCATTCCTTACTGATATTTATCAACAGCAGCGCAGAACTCGGACAGAACCAGAGCAGTTTAATCCCTGTGGGCTCTCAGAGCACCGCAGGATCACCGGTTCGGGTTCTGATCATGAAGCTGACCAGAACCACAGAACCTTAGAGCCTAGTTCAAAGTTCAAACACCAGGAATTTAGAGCTGGTACAGAATCACTCAGGACCACTGACATACAGAAAGTTCTGCTCTGATGGACCCAGTTTTGTTGAACCGGTTCTGTTTAAACTGGTTCTGCTTAAACTGGTTCTATTCAAACCGGTTCTGTTGAACCCGTCTGATACCTGAAGCAATCATATTATCTTCATTCTCTCAACAGTTTCCCTTCAGCAGCTCTGTAGCCTGGTCAGACCCAACCTGAACCACCCGGCTGGTTCTGGACCGGGGAAGTTCTGTAAGGACACAGACTCACGAGAAGGCCTCCTTCAAGTCGTTCGGCTTGATACAGCGTACATAGTGCGGCGTCGTGGCGTTCAGGGTATCCATCAGAAGGTGGAGCGACGAGCGGAACTGAAACAGAACCAGCCATCAGAACCAGAACGTTGTGAGAATGTCGGTGCAGAACCAGAACCAGACTCACCTGGTGTCCCACAGTCTTCCTGTGCTCCTTGTTGGGGACTTTGGGTACCGTTTTCAGGGAGCGGACATTCACCTTGGAGGGTTTGGAGGGCGGAGCATCGCTCTTGTCTTGGAACAGATCAGCAACCAGCTGGAACTGGGAGGAAACAGGAAGAAGAGCGGTCCAAACTGGGCTCGGATCAGTCAGAACCTGCCTCTGGTTCTGGTTCCTACCTCGCTGGCTTTCAGGATGTTGATCTGCTCCTCGTAGACGGTGTCTCTGTTCTTCTCCAGGAAGCCTTCGCACTGATACTCCACCTGCAGGATTCAGGCAATCGGGAGGGAGAAGAGGAGACAAAAACCTTGAAGTCCAATCAGAACTCTTAGCCCGACGAGTCAGGACTCTGAGGCGGACCGGTCAGACCAGTCTGACCAGTCAGACTGGTCAGACTGGTCAAAATGAATCCAGAGTCGCCAGATTCATTTTTGAGGTGGGGGGCCATGGGGTGTTTTGTCCCCTCTGTTAGGCACTGTGAATGTCAGGCACGCGCACTTGTTCAGTTGATAAGATGGCACCTGTCAATCAATTCAGTAAACAATAAACATCCCTTACCTGGAGGACAACGGTTTTGGGTCTGGATCTGATGATTGTTTGCTATTAAATGAGCTGCAGTCATAGAGATTTGGTGGAACATAATGTGAAAGAAATGTTAAAAGTTGTCAGTGGGGAACAGCTTTCTGATAACAGCTTTACACAGAGCATTTAGATGGTGGAATGGACTTTATTCCATCCAAACTGGAGTCTGAAAAAATGTAAAAGATGGATAAATGCCTACAGCCGATCTAAGAACAGCTGAGTACAGAGATGGATGGTATTAAAACAGTGTCTGTATGAAGGTTTGTGATAAAATTACTGTGAGTTGTTATCGTCCTTACATTGGTAGTATTAGTCTTATATTAATATAGATTCCATTTAGGAGTGTTGGCCTTTTACTGTGTGTGTGAAAACTTTTGACCCACTCTTACTGAACTGATTGGTCCCTCTGCCCTGGAGGGAAATGGCTCTCAGGCTAAAGGACTAGATGACCTGTGTGTAGAGATAAACTTGTCTTTTCTTCCTGTCTCTCTCTCTTGTTTAATAAAAGTCGAGCTCTAACTGAAAGACGTCAGACGCTCAGTGAACGGCTTGGAGGAGCCGTTTGCTGAGTCTCTCCTTTCATGAAAGCTTGGTTGAAAACTGATACGTTGTCTGTGGTTCTTTATGTAGGTTTAGAAAATACCTATCAGTTTGGTCATCATTACATCATTAGTGTGAACGCACCATAGCGGGTGAAACAGTTGTCCAACAGGGTGACCTGTCAGCTCTTTAGTTCGCCAAACCGCACACACACACACACACACACACACACACCCACACACACACACAAAGCTCATAAACCGGCGACCCGCCAGAACCACGCACAAGGTAAAAAGTTTTGGCAGGATCCAAACCGCTCTTAGAACTACGGGAGGATTCAAACTCCGCTCATTCATTTTCAGTTTACAGAAAAAGAGCCAAGCTGCCAAATTTACAAAAGTAAACTGACCAGTAACATTTAGGCTTTGACGGCGCACCTCCAGGACTCACGCAGACTCGCTTCATTCAAGACGTTTTGACACAATAGATCTTTTTTCACAATAGATTTGGTCCAGATCTCAGTGCTGCAGGTTTTATCTGTACCTCAGTCTGCATATAAACACAGAGAGACGTCAGTCACGGACTGTCAGAGTTGTGTGCAGTCTGTGTAAATGTCTGGCGGGACCAGCGGATGGGCAGGGCAGGGCCGTAAAGTGGGGGGCCAATGATCCCCCTGTTCCGGGGCCTATGGTCAGAACTCTGAGCCGGTCCAATCAAAACCTGAGTATCACTGCCCTCTGTTGGAGAAATGTCCCACTACATATTTGTCTGAGACTGATTGTTAGGTTTTATTTTCTGTGAGCCAGAACCACCAGAACCTTCAGAACCCTGAGAGCCACAGGAGATCAAAGTTAAAGATTTCAAACTATGTGTGTTTCATAAATATTGAGCTTTTTCATGTTCTGCTACTTGTCTGAGATGTTGCTGTGGCTCTGGTCCGAGTTCTAAATTTGACCAACTTCAACTCGTCTGGACCGTGAAGTTCCCTCCAGTCGGTTCTGTGGACCAGATGGCTGGCTTGGTTCTGCTCACCTTGTCAGCAAAATGGATGATGATGAAGGACGTGTTGGACATTCTGGGTTTCTGGAAGTGTTCGCTGCTGGAGTGCTGCTTGTAGAGCTTCTGGGCCCAGTTCTGATCCGTTCCCTTCGGAACCTGAAGAACAGAGTCCAGTTTGAGTCCAAGTGAAGAAGAACCCGGTTCTGGTCCCTCAGAAACCATCTCCAGGAATGAACCTCAGTCAGGACGGAAGCCGGAACCAGTAGGACCGGGTCATTACCTTGCACTCCTCGTCCAGGAGGTCCAGGATGCCGAGCCGGGCCTCGATCAGGTCAATGCAGGGCTGGTTGTCGTAGAAGTCGATGAGTGTCCAGGGAATGTCTTCCTTCATGTACTCGTCCTGCTCCAGCTTGAAGACATGCTGTGGACACGGACAGCAGGATGGTGAGAAACACGGCCAGGACTCTCTGATAGGTTCGGTTCTGCAGAACTCACCGAGTTGAACTGTTGCTGCAGCTTCTCATTGGCGTAGTTGATGCAGAACTGCTCAAAGCTGTTCACCTCGAATGTCTCGAACCTGCAAGAACACGGACAGCATTAACACGACGTGAAGCTGCCATGGGGGGCGCCCTGTCTACTCGCCGCGCACCCGTAGATGTCCAGAACCCCGATGAAGGAGTGCTGCTTGGCGGAGGTGTGCAGCGCCTTGTTGATGTGCTCCACGATCCAGTCGAAGAGGCGGGCGTAAATGTGCTTGGCGAGGGCATCGCGGGCGTTGACGGCCTGCTGGCAGGACATGGTCTTCACAAATGTCTCAGAGGCGGTGGCCAGCTTCCGGTGGCAGAGCCAGTGGTCCATCTGCTTCAGCTCCACACCCAGCAGTCTGCAGAAGTGCTGCAGGTGGACGTCGTTCCTCTGCAGCACAAAAAGAACCGAGTCAGAGCGCCGACAGGACCCCGAAGAGTCTCCGATCTGCTGGGGGACGTACTGCGACGTGGCAGGACTCTCCGTCCCGCTCAGAGACGATCTCCACGTTGCCAAGGTGAAGGATGGAGGCCATGATCTTAAAGATGCTGCTCTGACTGCTCTCCTTTATGCCTGCACACACACACACACACACACAGTTCACCCTTCATACTCCTCCTGCTGAAGGAGCGGTCTTACCCAGCAGCGTGAAAGCCTCTCTGGTCTTCTTGAAGTCGTCAGCATCGTTGACTCCCTCAATGAAGATGTTCTCTCCTAGAGACGTGTAGGTGAAGTCTTCTGCACTCACTGAGGGAACATGAGAGAAATCAGCAGCTGCAGAATCCTCTGATGGAGACCTGGACGTCTCCGGCGTTCAGACTCACTGAGACTCAGGTCTTTGAACTCTGGCAGGCTGGCTGAGGCGCATAGCTGGTAGAAGATGTGGTAGTTCCTCTCGTCTTCAGCCTGGAGAAGAGACGATAAACCTTCAGGCAGCAGCAGTGGATCGGCAGCAGGGGGCGCTGCAGTGAGAAGAACTCACCTGGAAGACGACGCGGGACTTCTCCAGCAGGTAGGTTCTCATGTTGGCTCCAATGATGTGGTAATGTCTACTGAAGCCGATCTGAATGTACTTGCCAAAGCGGCTGCTGTTGTCGTTTCGGGTGGTTTTGGCGTTCCCGATGGCCTGAAGGGAAAGTTAGTTGGGAGGAAGACATTAGCTGTTAAATCTTTGCTGTGTCTTAAAGACGGTGTCATTGGCATACAGGCAAATCCAGAGTAAACTGGCTCATGTCTGGTTCTGTGAGAAGGAGCTGAACGTCTCTGACCTCCATGATGGGGTTGGAGGCCAGAACCTTCTCCTCCACGTTGGCGTCGCTGGAGGATCCGCCCACCGTGGCAAAGTATCTCATGGCGTACTTTGCTGAAACAGTCTTTCCTGCTCCAGATTCTCCACTCACAATGATCGACTGGTTCTTCTCGTCTCTATCATAAATAAGGCAAAAGTGTTCATGTGACCAGATTTATTCTGTTTTGCTCAGAGAAATTTGTGAGGCCTTGAACCTGGAGGTGTTTCAGCCTCAGGCGTACCTGGCCATCTGTTTATACGCCTCCTCAGCCACGGCGAAGATGTGAGGATCCATGTCCCCCATGTTCTGACCGCTGTAGGCGGTGATCACCTCCTCCCCGTAGATCTGCAGCTGCTCATACGGGTTGATGGCCACCAGGACGATTCCTGGAACCCAGAGACATCATTAAGGAGAAACATCTTCTGGAGGAAGCTGAGATCATGTGAGCCGTTAGCGATCTGATAGAAATGACGTTAAGGCTCCCTCACTTAGTTCACTCCACAAGACACGTCCATGCTAAGGTCGCAACGACTGCATACTCAGTGTGGCACAGAATCAGACTGTTTTGTTTGCAACACTGAGGTGATAATGTAAAGTGTGTCGCTAAGCAACCAATCACAGTGTGATAACTACACCTTGTGGGTGGGAAATGATGCTGAGTACCCAACTAGCTTATCAAACTAGCTAGTTTTCAACTGTTGGTTGCTATCCGTTGTCTTCATGTCCTTCACCGGTGAACTGCATCCCTACTCTTCTATTCTTCTGTTTCTTACAGGACAATGAGCTTGTCCTCCTTGTCCGTTGACACCATGGCTGACAATGTGGGAATTAAGGAATTTGTCAGGAGAAATGTAGAAAATTCAAATGCTGGACTGTCCGTAGACAGTGCTGGCAGAGTCCGCACCGAATACACAGAGTATGTTGGAGTCTGCAGAAAATCTCCAGTTTTAAAGCTAAGGACTGCAGGGGGCGGAGCTTCAAGGTGAGAGCAGGAAGTTTTACTGTGAACCTTTGCGTATTTGAGCTTCTGTGGATCTCCAGATTATTCAATGAAATAAAATGAAATGCACAGAGGCAATGCTAGCTGACACACTACTGGCTGCTGGCTGCAGCCAATCCAGGAGTCCCATTCCCTTTCCTTGGTTCTGATTGGCTGAACCCCCAACAGCAGAGATCAGAAAAACTGTAGACTTTAGCTTCTGCTCTGGAGCTAAGATGGTTTCTACTCTGCATATTAAAGAATACTTGATATTGCTATTAAAATAGAATTATTTTTAGAGGGAGTTCAGGTATTTTAGCTGTTAGCTGCCACCTGTAGTCCCTGACCTCCATGAATACTGAATACTAGTTACATGACAAGTAACAAGGGAGCCAGCCCATTAAAGAGTTGTCATAGAAACACGACAGGGTAAGAACTTTAATGAAAAAAAATATTTAAAATGTTGATTTATAAAATATTATTTATACGGCTGAAACGATTCCTGGAGCGATTCAGTTCCTCCATTATTAAAACTCCTGGAGGAAACCTGATCCGCCTCGAAGCCTCGTTATATTATGTTATTATTTAGCTCCGTGTTCCGGCCGGGACTTTATTTACTCTCTC